>PVIH01015709.1:7131-48632 GCA_004025045.1 Sigmodon hispidus
TTTTTTTTTTTTTTTTTTTTTTTTTTTTTTTTTTTTTTTTTAAACTTTATTTATTTATTATTTATTTATTTGCCTTGGTGTTTGCCTGGAACTGGAACTACAGACAGTTGTTAGCTGCCATGTGGGTGCTGGGAATCGAACCCGGGTCCTCTGGAAGAGCAGACGGTGCTCTTAACCGCTGAGCCATCTCTCCAGCCCCGGGTGTCAGATCTTGGAATTACAGACAGTCGTTAGCTGCCATGTGGATGCTGGCAATGGAACTCAGGTCCTCTGGAAGAACAGTCAGTGCTCTCAACTGCTGAGCCATCTCTCCAGCCCCATGATGTTAGTTCTTATAGCAGCACATGTAACAGTTAATTAGCCTGTCTGGGGAATACCCCAGATGCCCCATTAGAAAAATACAAGATGTATTGACCCCTCCTTCCCTCCCCTTTCCCTTCCTAGACACTTTCATGGTGGAAGATGCAGTGGAAGCTATTGGGTTTGGAAGATTTCAGTGGAAGCTCTCTGTCCTCACTGGCCTGGCTTGGGTAAGTATCTGGACACAGCACCCCAAGGATGCCCTGAAGCTCAGCTGGGTACCACGGCCACAGAAATAGCACAGTTCTTTCCACACACAGCTTCTGCCTGAATGCCACTCAGCAAAGCTCATATATAATGATGGCCCAAGTGCATACTGGGAGAAAGGTAGACTTGATTGGTCATCATCCTCAAGTGATGTGAGAGTATGTGAGGTGATGGCATTGGGTCATATCCCTGCCCGGGAAAACAGATTCCATAGAAAGCATTTGCCATCTTGGCTGGGAGTATAGTTCTGTGTGTTTGCTTAACTGCTCAAGGCACTGGGCTCTACACCCTAGCTAGGCAAAAAGTAAAGTAAGTAAAGAATGCCTTCTGATTCAAAGTGTTTGCACCTCCTTGCTGGGAACCCTTATGGAGTACAAACCCAAAGCACACAGGATCTTTAATTAAGCTGCAATGCTTCTCTGAGCACGATGTGAGAAATGAGCTCAGCACATGTTTTGTAAAATGGACCATCAGTCTCTCTACTACTTTTCTCACTGACTAGAAACAGACCTTTACCGTGCCTCACACTCCCGTGATCTGTGTGTGGGTCTGATTTTAACTTTCCAGTATTCTGTCTAGTCATAAAGTAGAATCAACACATTTAGTGACTGGAAATTTTTAATATATGCTAATGTTTTCAAATATGGTGTTCATTAAATATACAGACAATTCTTGAACACATGACTACCAACCAAAGACAAAGGAATAATTGTATAAATAAAAATGATCAGACTGTTTTTCTGCCTTTGTGAAAATTGTGTGCTCAGCTTTTAGACATGTGACACTTTCTCGCTTTACATCTCAGGAGCTCCTGTACTTCTTATCACATTTTTATAGTGTGTGTGTGTGAGACTGTGATTGTGTGTGTGACTGTATGATTGGGTGTGACTGTGATTGTGTGTGTGACTGTGATAGTTGTGAGACTGTGTGTGTGTGTATATAACTGTATGTGGCTGTGATTGTATGTGTGACTCTGTGTGTATGTGTGTGTATATAACTGTATGTGACTGTGATTGGGTGTGTGATTGTATGATTGGGTGTGACTGTGATAGTTGTGAGACTGTGTGTGTGTATAACTGTATGTGACTGTGATTGTGTGTGTGACTCTGTGTGTATGTGTGTGTATATAACTGTATGTGACTGTGATTGGGTGTGTGATTGTATGATTGGATGTGACTGTGATAGTTGTGAGACTGTGTGTGTGTATAACTGTATGTGACTGTGATTGTGTGTGTAACTCTGTGTGTGTGTATATAACTGTATGTGACTGTGATTGGGTGTGTGATTGTATGATTGGATGTGACTGTGATAGTTGTGAGACTGTGTGTGTGTATAACTGTATGTGACTGTGATTGTGTGTGTAACTCTGTGTGTGTGTATATAACTGTATGTGACTGTGATTGGGTGTGTGATTGTATGACTGTATGAACCACGGTGAACATGTATGTGCTGTTCAGAGGATAACTGTCAGGGATAGGAGTTGGTTTGTCCTTTCTATCATGTGGACCCTGGGGATCAAATCCATGGCCTCAGGCTTGTCAGCCAGCATTTTTACCCACTGAGTGATCTCACTGACCCAAGAACCTGAGTTTTTTTTTTTTTTTTTTTTTTTTAAAAAAAAAAACCTTTACTTTATTTATTTATTTGCCTTGGTGTTTGCCTGAAACTGGAACTACAGACAGTTGTTAGCTGCCATGTGGGTGCTGGGAATTGAACCCGGGTCCTCTGGAAGAGCAGACGGTGCTCTTAACCGCTGAGCCATCTCTCCAGCCCCCGAACCTGAGTTTTTAAAATACAAGGAAATGATGCTATACATGGTGACACATGTCTGTAATTCCAGGGTTTGGAAAGTGGAGGCAAGAGGATTTCTGGGTTACATAATGAGACCCCATGTCACAAACAAACAGCACATAAAGGGGCCAGTGTGATAGTGCTCTCACACGCATGCACACATGCATACACACACATACACACAAATAAATAAATGTAATTTTTTAAATGATGGAAGACATGGCTCAGCTATTAAAGGCACTGGCTGCTCATCTTGGAGGACCTAGGTTCAGTTCCCACAATTCCTAGTTCCCACATGGTGGCTCACAACTGCCTATAACTCCAGTATCCCACATCCTCTTCTGGCCTCCAAGGGTTTCACATGCACATGGTGCACAGACATACACATGGGCAAAACACCCACACACATAAAAGAAATAACAAAATTTAAAAATTTAAAGCAAGCAGACAAACACAATATTGGGAAACATACCAAGCACATCAGCTGTCACCTGGGTCTCTGTGTAGCAGCTGGTTCAGTCCCAGAGGCTTTCCCATGGGACATCTGGACAGGTGCCAGCAGGAAGCAGAAGGGTTAGCCAGCACAGGATGCACTTGGTCCTCACAGTACCCCTTCCTCCCACAGATGGCCGACGCCATGGAGATGATGATCCTGAGCATCCTGGCACCTCAGCTGCACTGTGAATGGAGACTCCCCAGCTGGCAGGTGGCGCTCTTGACTTCGGTAGGCAGCCCTGTACTTCACAGATTTCCCTGGCATCCTGTGGGATGTCGTTCACCTCCTGCTTCCAGGGCTCTGTAGAAAAGAGCCAAACTGTCCTACTTGGCTTTCTATTAATGTGATAAACACCATGACCTAAAGCAACTTGGGGAAGAAAGGGTTTATTTCAGCTTCACACTTTCACATCACTGTCCATCACTAAGGGAGGGCAGGGCAGGAACCTGGAGGTAGGAGTTGACATGAAGGCTGTGGAGAATCGCAGCTTACTGTCTTGCTTTGCATGACTTGCTCAGTTTACCTTTTTTATAGCATCCAGGATCACCTGCCAGCAAGCATCCACACATTAGTCATCAATCAAAAAAATATACCACAGGCTTGCCCTCAGGCCAGTCTGTTGGGGGGATATGCTCAACTGAGGTTCTCTCTTCTGAAATGACTGCACCTTGTGTCAAGTTGACATAAAACCAGCCAGCATGCTAGCCTTGCATGGAAACACTAAAGTCAGCTCCTCTTAGTCCCTCACCCATACCCCCTTCCTGTGACCTGTCCTAGCAAGTTAGCAGCCGGCTCTACCCACCCAGGTCTTCAGATCCTTGGGGACCTCAGAAAATCTGGAACCCACCAGCAAGTGTCTTATACACCGTAGGAGCCTCACCTCTCCCAGCCTCAGACAGGAAATGCCTCCTTCCTCACAGGAAGGTGATGTGAGGGCTAGAAACATGGCCCCTGGCAGAGGGTAGGAATTCAGTGAGTGGTGTGCTCTCTGGGAAGAAACTCTGAAGGTGAGTGAGGCAGAACTCTCCATTTGTGTCTGGGAATTCAGAGGAGGAGGTAAGGGCCAGGAGAGAGGTCAGCAACCACAATCACAACAGCTGGTGGTCTCTGAGTGCTTAATGTCCAAATGGGGGAGCCATGTTAGATCCAGTGTATACCTGTCTTCTCTACTAACCTCATTGCTGACTGTAACCCAGACAAGAAGCAGTTTAAGGGAGCCAGGGTTGATTTGGCAGATGGTCTGAGGAGAGGTAGTCTGTCTTGGTGGGCAAGGCATGAAGGTGTGTAGGACAGCTGGTCACATGACATTCCAGGTCAGGAAATAGAGAGATGATACCTGGTACCCATGTCTCTCTCCTTTTGACTCAGTCTGGCTCATGGGATGAATCCATCTGCATGTAGGATGGGTCCTCCTACTCCAATCAGCCCAGTCTAGACACCCATTGCTAGTCACGCCCACAGGCTTGTCTCCTAGGTGACTCTAGACCTGTCAAGTTGGCAGTGAGCACTGATGACCACACATCCGTCATGCCCTTTGACCCTCCTAACTCTATGCTGGAAGGGAGGAGATGCACAATGGATTAAGCCAGCCACTCCACGTCATACAGACCAGCTGTGGCCAAGAGCAGTGGCTAATTAGTAATGGACCTCAGGACACTTTGAGTTTGATCATTAGTGCGGTTTTATCTGGTTGTTTGGGGGTGCTATCTCAGGCAAAATGTGACTGAGTAGAGCCATGAGGCCACAGCCCAGTGAGAGTCAGGTACAGTGGTTGAGGAGCAGGCTTGAGAGAGACACCCTATCGTCCCCCCACCCCACCCCGCACACTCCTTGGGGAGTAACAAGCCCATCTTTCCTTGGTGGCCTCTTTCATGAGGTTGTTGGCTTATAACCTATGCTTAGAAGACCCTGGTGGGCTAGGCCAGGTGCAGAGGCTTTTGCGTGTGTTTCCTAACCCTCTCTCCTGTAGACGTGGTCCTAAGAAGGAAAGCAGGGATGACAGAAGTCAGTAGGAAGCCTTGGTTAGGAAAAAGGAGGAGGAGAAGGGGAGGAAGGGGAGGGGGAGGAGGGAAGAGAGGGAGAGAAAGCCTAAGAAGGGGAGGCGGAGGAGGAGTCAGGAGGGGAGGATGGAGAGGAGGAGGAGGAGGATTATAACAGAGAAGTCACGCATAGTGATGCACACCTCGAAGACTGTGACCAGAGGATTGTAAGTTCAAGTCCAGCTGGGGCTCTATAGGCAGAGCCTGTAACAACAACAAAACTCTCCAAGCATGTTTGGCACACACTTTTACTCCCAGCACTCAGGAGGCAGAGGCAGAAGAATCTCTGAGAGTCCAGGGCCAGCCTGGTCTACACAGTGAGACATGTACTTACATACTTAATAGCTGGGGGAGCCCATATGTGAGTTCACTATCCTCAGAGTCCTCCTCTAAGAAATGGGGGTGACAATGGTACACTTCTACCCAATGGGATTGTTGGGGACCTGCCTAAAGGTGGGTGTGGTGGTACTCACCTATAATCCCAGCTCTAATCCTAGCTGAGGCTGAGGTAGAATTGAGACTTTGAAGGCAGTCTGAACTACCCAGGCAGACCCTGCCGAGAGCCCAGTCACTGTCCCTTTCACTCTGTGCTGCTAATAGAAGCTGTCTGCCTGCCCGCAGGTGGTGTTCATCGGCATGATGTCCAGTTCGACGCTCTGGGGAAACATCTCGGATCAGTATGGCAGGAAAACAGTAAGGTTCCTCTTCTAAATGCTTGAATCCTGTGGTCCAGACGTCATGGGGGCGGCACAATGCAGTCTCTGATGCTTTAGCAGGAGTGGGATGTGGTTATGCAGTATCATGAGCTGGGGAAGGTGCATCTGGGAGGCTAGGGAGGAGGTGCTCTTGATGCTAACTTGTGTCCCTTACAAGAGGCCAGAGCAGGTGAAGATGGTAGATGACGTCAGCTTTATTGTCCTAAAGGAGAAGGTCAATACTGTACTGTAGATGTGGTAAGGATGGAACTGTAATCAGAAGTTTCTTTGTCCCGCCAGACCAGTCCCGAGATCTGAACCCACAGCCCCACAGCCAAATGATCACACAAAGGCTTATATTAATTACAAACCATTTGGCCTATGGCTCAGGCTTATTACTTGCTAACTCTTATATTAAATTAATCCATGATTCTATTTCTGTTTAGCCACGTGCTTGGTACCTTTTCTCAGAGCAGCATTCTCATCTTCCTCCCTCCGGGTCTCCTGGCTTCTGATCTTTCCTCTGCCGTATCCCAGAATTCCCCTTGTCTGATTGCCCCCCCCCTATATTTCTGTACGTCTAGCTTCTGGTTAATCATCAATTTGTTAAACCACTATTTACAGTTTAGGCAAATAAATCTCTAACTCCATAAGATATCAGTGATGGTTTTTCTGAACTGTTATGGTTTAATCATGCTTTAACATCCATCTCAATTACGGCAAAACTTTACCCATTGTTGAAATTTAGAAACCTTTGATTTCTTCTCTAAGATCTGAATTTTTTGAGTAGTAAATCTTTTTAATGATACCATGGAATTAATAAGTTTCATATTCTCATCATCAACAGAGTTCTACAGCTCTACACTTCTCCTGTGTGGACTTAATATTTGTGTCCAAGGAGGAAGATCTACCTGAAAGTTTGTCATAACCAGTTTCCACAAAATTAACTTTGTATGCCAATTTATCATTTGGAAGATTCCATGCTACAAATTTCAGAAAATAATTTCTCATTCTTAGCCTTCAAGGCTTCTATCAGTCCACTAACATTTCATATTTAGTATAGGTATCAGACCATTTTTTTGAGATCTACAATGTAGAATCAAGCATAGAAGTAACAGAACTGCAAGTGTGAATCTCTCAAAGGTATAATTATGCAAAATATCCTCAATTATAGCAGCAAAAAAATTTCTAAATTCTTGGGAGGTTGTGTTGTCTGCCATGTTGACTGAAGAACCTGCCTTAAAGGGGAGATTTATTATTTACCTCAGTCTGGATGTAATGGCCATGTTTGTCCAGCAGATGTCGTAGACATCGCTCCAACTAGTCAGGGCAAGCAGGTCAGGCCGTAAGGACACCTAGCATAGGTTTCTACAATTCTCAGATGTTAGTACAAGTACAGCTAAGCAGATAGGGTGACTATCATATCGAGCAGGACCAGGCACAGTGCTGAGCAAATACCCAGGGCCCCAAGGCCGGTTCCCAAGCCGCTATCCTGGTGGTAGTGGGTGTGCAGGTTGGGTGGGGAGGCTAGGCTGCCTTGGCGCCCAGGTGGGCAGAGTCTGGTCATGCAGAGGGCTGGACATAAGTGGTTCGTAGCTCTTGAGTGGTTTGAGTGGCGGGTAGATTTCCCACACAGCACCGCTCCTGCTTCAGCAGAGATTCATCAAGAACTTGAGCAGTTTACAGGGGTCAACCAGAGCACAGGCAGGATTCAAACATGTTTTCGAGGAGAATGCCCACCAGTTTAACTGGCCTGGTTGGTGAGCAAGTGGGCATGAGCAGGCCGAGGGTACCCAGAGCTTTCTAAAGGCTCTGCAGAGGGAGGGAGCCTGCCCAGAACCCCCGCCATGAAGCTGAGCTAAACCACTGGGCAGGGTTCGGACTTTGGGTGCCAAATGTGGCTCAATTAATAAGCCCGATAATTATCACAAAGAGACATACTATTAGGGTCAATATTTAGTTAAGCCATTTACAGTATAAATGCAGGAAATGGAGAAAGATCCACTCATCCGGAATGGAGTTTCCTTCCAGGCAGTGAGAGCGCTGTCCTCACGGCTCAGAATCTTAAGCTGTTTTAGGCCAAGCCTTAAGGCTACAGCTTTGAAGTTCATAGGTGAATCCCAAATCTGTGCTGGTCCAGAGGCCATGCCCTCAGGTCAGGGAGGTGCTGAATCTCACAGTGGCCTGGTACCTTTTTGCTCAGTGCTGCATTCTCTTCTTGCTTCCTCTGCTTCTGGCTATTGTCTCTCCCTCTGCTCGTCCATTTCCCAGAATTCTCCTAGTCTGGTTGCCCCGCCTTTACTTCCTGTCTAGCTACTTTACTAATCAGCTTTTTATTAAACCACTGTTTACAGTGACAAATATTTAAGGTGTACAAAAGCGTAGTCCCATAGCACACACAAGGCCATGTTCCATCTCATCACTGAATAAAACTGGGTGTGGGTGGAACATTCATATAACCCCAGCACTTGGTAGGGACCAGGCCACTCGGCAGTTCAAGGTCACCCCTGGTGCACAGTAGAGTCCAAGGCTACCGTGGGCCACATGAGACTATCTCAAAATACATAAAGAAGCATGTGTAATATGCATAGGTGTTTGCCAATGCATGTTAGAAATTCTAGTTGTAATTACTATAGTTAGAGCGTGGGTGGTATAATCAGGTCATTCAGTCAGAGCGATCCAAGAATGCATCCCAGGCTTTCTGGACTACAGGTTGTAAACTGGTAACCTGGAGACAAACGTGTGCCCATGTGTTGGGGATGCCTGGTTTGGGGTCAAAAGTCAGGGCTGCATCTATGCTCAGGGTCCTGCTTTTCCCCTTGGGGGAGGGGGCTAAGAAGATGTAGAAGCAGTGATTCAGCTTCAAGCAAGTTCAATTTTATTATGAAGGGAAGACCTTAAATACTTTTTTCCCAGACCCTCCCAGCAGCCAGGGGAAATGGCTTTGATTTGCTGGTATCTGCGGCTACAGGTGGTGGTCTCTGACTGGTCTAGGAATGCTGCATCCAGACTCTGCCCTCTTCAAGGCCCCAGGCAGACCACAGGTTGGCTTATGTGGAAGTGCTTAGGAACCCATGTTTTAAGTTATCACCAGTTTGCACTGGCTGAGATCAGGCTGATCTCCAGGCCTCTTAGAAGCTCATACATTCAATACCCATGTCTTCCAGATTTTAGTGCGAGAGCTGATCCCAAGGCCTGCAACATGCCAATAGTGCATTCTCACCCTGAACTACACTCTAGCCACGTACTGTATTTATTATTCATAGTGTTTTATGGGGTTTACAATTAGTTGCCTCCATTTTTTTAAAAAAATGATACATTTGCATAAAAAAACTGTGACTTATGGCTTCCTTGGAAACCTGGGTTACCTAGTGACTGGGACCCATGATCTGTCATGGTGACTTTTAGCCAAAGCTGAGTAGAGACTTGCAGAGCGAGACAAGTCCTCTTACAGATGCAGTCCCCACCTGTCCCTGATCTGTCTCACCTGCCTGAGGAGTTCACGGTCTGTTGGAGGTTAATGGGAGCAGGAGGAAAGAAGCTCAAGTCTCAGGTGTCAGAAGCTCTGGCTGCAGATTTGGCTCCACCATGTCCCATTTTGAGGGAACTATTTTTCCACTCTGCCAAGATCATTCATAAAACAGAAATGCAGCAACCTTCTTCCTGCAGATATGCTACAGTGAACCCACATAGTACAAGGGCAGTTTTTAAAATGCAGACAAGAATCCTATGAAGTCAAAGATTCCTCAACTGACTGTCAGGTCCCTTCCTGCAGTTTATTGCCAAGCAAGCCGCAGAAACTCAGTACATACATGCCGTGTGGTGGATGGATGGGTGGATGGACAGATGGATAGATGGTATAGTCCAGAAGTCCTGTGGCTAAGTACACAGCAAATGCTCAATAAAGATGCATAAATTACATATGTATAAACATATATATCAGTGTTGTTATGGTAGGCACATAGCAAGTGTTCAACATATATATACATTAAATAAATAAGTGGATAAATTAGCAAATGAATAATGTCTGTCAGTATCCAGAATCCGTTTAATAACATTTATCTTGGATTTGTTTCTCCATCTCTAAAAGTAATTAAAATGAACACTTTCTAAAATTTGTATTATGTTTATCCTGATGACTGTCTGATTCTCAACCCCGATGAATGTCATGTCCCCTTCACTTAAAACTCATGACAATATTACTTAAACTCTTAGTTGTCTACCTTCTGCTATAACAAGTACATGAGACAAATCAGTTTATAAAGATAAAAGGGTTGTTTGGCTCATAGTTTAGGAGTTTTCAGTCTGTGGAAGGGTCCACGATTAACTTTGGTCCAAGTACATTTGGTCTATGTCCCCTCATCCTGTGAAGAAAAAAGAGTGAACTTCCAGGGGGAAAAAACCATAATTATTGTTCTGGTGTGTGATGATCAGGATATTGGAGATGACATGAGGCACAGAAGCCATCTGTGTGTCTCATGCCTGATCCTCTGGACCCCGACTGGCACTGAATGAGGATCAATGGACAACTAGGATGGTCCAGTTTGCTTGACAGCACACAGAATACACCCAACATTCCCCTGACTATGCAGGTTGCTTGTTAAGTGAGACTTGATAACTACAAATCTTTTCAGATTTTATTTGTATTTTATATGTGTGGGTGTTTTACCTGCATGTGTGGCTGTGTGCCTCGTGCACGCTATGCTCAGGGAAAACAAAGAGGGCATCAGATCCGCTGGAATGGTAGCTACAGTTAGGCTGCCCTGTGGATGCTGAGAATCAAACTCAGGTTCCCCAGAAGAGCAGCCAGCACTCTTAACCCGGAAGTCATCTCTCCACACATACACCCATTGCTAACTTTTTAATTACAAAAAAAAAAAGCAGGGGGCTGGAGAGATGGCTCAGAGGTTAAGAGCACTGACTGTTCTTCCAGAGGTCCTGAGTTCAGTTCCCAGCAACCACATGGTGGCTCACAACCATCTAGAATGAGATCTGGTACCCTCTTCTGTATGCTGATTACATAAATTAATCTTTAAAAAAAAGAAGCAATGCCATGAATGGATCCCAGAGCAGCTGCTGTAGTCAGGCTGCACCCATCCTTGATTAGTAGTGTGGGTGTGTTCCAGACATGCCACAAGGTAGAATGGCACCTCTGGCAGAGCGGGCCCCCAGGCGTGGCTATGTGGATCTATGCCCACCCGCTCTCTTAAAAAGAAATAGCACATGGCAGCGGACCCCTTCTCTTCCTTCTTTCTCTTTCCTCCCTCCCTCCCTCTCCCTCCCTCTCCCTCTCTCTGTCTCTCTCTCTCTCTCTGTCTCTCTCTCTCTCTCTCTCTCTCTCTCTCTCTCTCTCTCTCTCTCTCTTCCCCTCCCTTCTCTGGATATCCAAACTCCCTAAAACAAACTCTCTGTGTGGCACCTGGCAGTGTATGTGAATGTCTCTCCCACACACACAAAACTAACAGATAGCTTTATATGTTCTTAGGGGCATGCCACCTGGATGTGTTCAAGGTTCCTGTTGTTGCTATAGTCCAGGTCTTAATGTCCTCAGGGAATGGGGTGAGAAAGTATAGTGTCAATGACTCAGACACTGGGAGTCAGGAAAAAAAGCAAACTGCAGAGATACTTATTCAGCAATGGGTGGGGGGAGTCTTATATACCCTCCTCCCAATACCCAGGCTTCTTCATCTCCATCCAATGATGTTGTGCAGTTGCCCCTCATTGGCTGGACACAATCATAATCTCTGACAGCGCCTGTTGCTAGGCCCTCAGGCAGACTCCAGGTTGTCACATAAGGAAGTATGTTATATGCTGCCTTGGCAACTTTCAAGGAGGAATTTCCTTGACCCCCATGGGCCTGACCCACTACATCCTGTGATTCATTGTCTCTTTCTCCACAGGGCCTGAAGATCAGCGTGCTCTGGACCCTGTACTATGGTGTCCTCAGTGCTTTTGCACCTGTGTATAGTTGGATTCTGGTGCTCCGAGGCCTGGTGGGTTTTGGGATTGGAGGCGTTCCCCAGTCGTAAGTAAATACCCAGCTCTGATCTAACAACCACCTTCTGTATGCACAGGGTCAGCCACTTTGGATTTAAAATACTTAGGGAAGAAGCGAACACATCAAGACTCCTCCTTTTTTATTAGTCACTAAAGAATATACAACAGTTGGCTGTGTGAATAGCATTTGTATTATGGTCTGTGCTATCAGCCATCTAGAAATGGTTTATAGCATACAGGGCTGTGAGTATGTCTATCAAATACTATGTCATTCATAGGATGGAACTGAACAGCCCCAGGTTTAGGTTCCCATGCCCTGGAGATAAAGGGGATGGCTGTGTACCTTCATTGACTTGGACTACGGGATGGCTGTGCAGGGCTTCTCAAACCTGAAGCCACCAGAGGACAGGCAGCATTAGCATCCATATCCTTAAGCTAACAACAGCGTCAGCACAGTATCCAAAGACCCTAAAAGCAAAGTCATAACAAAACAGACCCAGCTTTGACGGTACATTTAATATTCACACATCATGGCTACCAGCAGATGTGTGTGTGCTGATGGGTCACTTAAACTCCATTTTTCAGTGGAGGACACTGAGACTCAGAAAGGGTGATATTCTGTGCTCCAAACAACCCACTACAAGTTTGATGCCAAGGCAAAACCTGCACATGATCTAGCTGTGAATTCTTGCAAGTAATGCTCCTGGCTAATGCGGGGGAGTGAACCCCTGGATCAGTCGCTGTGGCTGGACTAATCCAGTAGTGCAGTGTACCATGCACTGTACCTACTCCTTGGACTTCTCTGAGGACCACACATCCTGGTGTGACTGCACCCATAAGAGAAGAGTCCCTCCAGGACTCGGCTAGTCTCTCCCTGCTAGCTGGAGGGAGAGACCAGAGGCTGCCTGTCTCAGGACCACCTCCATTGCATTTCCTTCCTCCTCTGCCATTCAGTCTAAAATCTCCTCTCCTTCAGCATGAGTGACTGCTGGTGTAGCTGGTCCATCAAGTGGGTGACCAGACCCCACAGCAGAGGGCTTCCATCCCTGGCCACCATGCCCCTTACAGGTCTAGGCTATAGTACTTGTGCATATGCTTCACCCGAGAACACTAAGAGACATCTATGGTGCCACCTGTGTGGCCCAATTGCATTATGATGGCCCTGCTTACTCCCAACTGTTAGAGGTTGGCTTCTCCCACTGGCAAATAGTGAGTTTGTGTTTGCTTCCTCCTCTCTTAAAATGAAGAGCCCAAAGTTACTAGGCGGCAGCTTATCGTCTTGTGGGACTTCAGATGTGGTGACACATGCCCTTCATGTCATTACTCAGGAGGCAGAGGCACACAGAACTCTGTGAGTTCAAGGCCAGCCTGGTCTACATAGTAAGTTCTAGGTTTGCCAGGACTAATAAATGGCTCCTTTCTCAAAGAACAAATCAATAAGGACAACAAAAGCTGTTATGGGATTCTTGAGTTGGGTTGGTATAAACACTTTCTCTATAAAAGCCAAAACTGGGCTGCAGAGATGGCTCAGAGGTTAAGGGCACTGGCTGCTCTTTCCAGAGGTTCTGAGTTCAAATTCCAACAACCACATGGTAGCTCACAACCATCTGAAGTGAGATCTGGTACCCTCTTCTGGTGTACAGACATACATGCAGGTAGAACACTTGGACATACACAAAATAAATAAATCATTAAAAAAAAAAAAAACCCCACAAGACCTCTGGAAGATGCTGAGGTCAAATCCACACAAACCCACCCCATAGACTCTATGATAGCAACAAAGACCAATCCTAAAGTCCATTTTAACCTCTTGACTTGCAGAACCAGTTCTTCTTTTTAATGGGAATGAAGCCTTCTAATGACAGCTGATTTGAAAGGTGTGGCCTGCATGTTTCATTCTTAAAGGGCACCATGTCCAAGCTGGTGCCAAGCTGGTGTCTAACCATTGCTCAGGCCATCAGTGCTGGGGAAGTACAGCATGTGATACATACAGTCCATGGACTCTACAGTCATGAACTGCCGGCTGGACCACCTTTGGGACAGTCCTGAAGACATGATCTCTAGAAAGCACAGGTTCATCCTGAATCAGTGTGGTTGAATCACAGACTTTGCAAACCAGAAGACCTGGGCTTGAATCCTGATTCAGTGCTGTGGTCTTAGACACGTTACTGATCCTTTCTATACATCCATTTTATGTATAGACTTGATGGGTCCCTTACAGCATCATGATACCATATATGAAGTGCCCAAGATGATACCTGGGAGTATATTAGCTTCCTAACAAATACTCTGCTGGGCTATCACATGGGCTCTGTCAAACGCTGTGTCACTTCATAGGAGAGACTTGATCATCCTCAGGTTTGCCTAGTAAGTCCTCAGTTTGGTGTCCATAAACTGAGTGTGGTCCCTTAGAGCTGTGACCTGTGAACAGGAGAGTGGGGGGCTCAAAGTCATCCTTAGTTAGGTCATAATTCCAAGGTCAACTTGGGATACTATGCTTCAAAACAAACCAACAAACGTTTTTCCTATGAAGTCAGAGCCTGGCAAGCATCCAGTTGCTCAAGGCATTGATAAGAAAGTCACATGATGTGGGGGTGGCTGATAGACGTGTGTAATGTAAAGGGGAGACTGACCACACAGATCTAACACCCATGTTTAGCCTCCTGCCTCGTGGAAGGTCCCTGAGGCCAACCCATTCCTTCCCTAGGTCTTCCAGATGGTTTAATCCAGGGTTCTGCAGAGCAGGCATCCGACATGCTTTCCTGGAGTGGAAAAACACGATTTCACACACTAGAGTTCTAAGCAGAGGCCATTAACAGAGACACATAAATCCGGGCTGCTAGTACCCAGTGGCTCAGTTGTGGCACAGCTACCATTTACTGCACATGAGCCACTGGACAAACAGCAGTGCCCCCTGGTGGCCGGAGGAGTGTCCTGGCTCAGATGGAATTCCTTCTCCAGAGATTCTCAGGGATGTGACAGCAGGATTCTAGAGGGTAGAAAGAGATAGACGTGCCACACCCTACACTTCTGCTCACAAATCCGGAGGGAATGACCCAAAGGTGACAGGAATCTTTAATGGAGCCCATAAGCAACAAAAGGATGCTGTGAAACAACCAGAAATTTTGAAAACCTTCTGGAAGTGTATGAGTAAACGGAATTCTAGAAACCAGAAAAAAAAGAAAGATTATACCCCAAACCAACAACAAAGGACTATACAATTAAAAGGTCCAACATGATAAACCAGTTTTATTGGAGGTCACATATAGGAGTAATGGTGAGGAGTTATTTATAGGAGCAGAAATGACTCATAGACAGCTGTATCACCCCAGTTGCCTCCTCTTGTAGATTAGCTTGGCTCTATTCCTCTGAGAGAGACTCCTCACTTTTATTGCTTACTGTGGCAGAGAGGGCACTAGTGAGTCTGGTCAGTTTCAGGGACTTCCTGAAGCTACTTTGAGTTGTTTATCTGCCTGGTTAAGAAGCTTCCCTGAAGGACTGAGTGATTTAGTCTCTGAAGAAATGGTTACAAGACACTCCATCCCTTCCATAGGCTCTTATATTCTTTCTGCCTCCTCTTCCCAAATAATCCCTGAGCCTTTGGGGGTGACAACAGACTTCCACCTATGGCTAAGACATAGGCCACCCTGCCATAGTAACAATGCTCTCAGGAACTTCACCAGTGGTTATAAGCTGAGGCTGATAACAGCTGTGATCTATGGGTGGAAATGTGCATGTTTGGAGAGCAGTTTACATGCTGGTCTAAGTCACCAGATCTACCAAAGCCTTTCCTATTTTATAAAGGGCTCAGCAAAGCCACCAAAACTCCATCCATACACATATGCCAAAAAAAGAAGGACATACGTGCCCCAGGTCCTACAGATAGTTAATGGCTGACCTAAGATTTACAACAACTTACTTGCTCATTTATGCAACTAAATATCTGTCTTATCTGTGAAGAAGGCAAATTAAACCACAAGCAAAATTACAGAAGAATTCCAAAGCCACCCGAGAGAGATCCCGAGAGGGATCTGTCTCCTTAGCACTTCAGGTGGAGGCATTTACATAAACCTAATTATGTCGTAATTAGACAGCGCTCTTATTTAGTTATATAAAAAAAATGCTCCCTTAAGTGCTTTGTTGGGAAACATTTAGGTGACAATATTTTTAGGTAGTTAGGTAATATTAAGTTTTCATTCATTTAAAGTAACTTTGCCTTGCCAGAGTTCCTCAGAAAAATCACAAGGATGACATCTTGGGATATAATTTTAAAATAAGTCAATAGCCAGAACGAAATGGTAAGAGCTGGTTTGCTGTTTCGAGAACACAATGACATAGGTGAGGTTAGGTTATAGAGGATGGAGGTTTATCTCAGCTCATAGTTCGGGCTCAAGGCTAGGGGCTGCTCATGGCGATGGCCGGCCACCTTGCTGACAGTCACTGAGCTGGCAAAGACAAGCCACACACACATGTCCTTAGGTCTCCTTAGCAAACCTCCAAGATTCAAGGTGAACATGGTAGCTCTCTCCTGTAATCCCAGAGTTCTGGGAGTGGAGCCAAAGAAGACCACCACGGGTGTGAGGCCAATCTGGGCTACATAGTAAGTTCCAGGCTGCAAGACGCCATCCCCCACAAAAAAAGGCCAAGATTCCATCTTGGGACTGGCCCTAATGATATTGTCTAACCCTGATAATCACCCCCAGCCCCAAGTCCCCATCCTCAGAAACCTCAACTGGATCGAGTTCAGCAGGATAAGGATGAACCGCGGCCATGTGCGCCGGACACCCACACCACAACAATGTGAAGACGGATCACGTGTAAGGAGCCCTCTTCTCCACCTCCGCCCCCTTCATTCTCCTCCAAACACACATTCACAAGGCTGATAGGAGCTACGGTGCAGAGCATTCATTGCCAGCAATGATGGCACCTGAGTACCACAGGGTCCCTGTGCTACGTGTCTGCAGACAATGTTTAGCTCAACTCTACCCCCATTTGACTAATTAGAAAACCCGACTCAGCAGGGGCTTGATCAAAGTCGGTGCTAATTAAGTGAAGGGAGGCCTTAGCTGCTGTCAGTCATGGACCAGCCAGCACTGGAGGTTTACTCTACTCAGTTCTGTACTCCAGTAGTTCTGCTATGCCAGTGGGGTTTGCTCACATTTTCAGTCACCGGGTGGATCATGTGACCTGATGAACCTAGAAGGCTCCATCTGGCTCCACTTGGGTACAGCCATCCTGGACCCAAGATAGAAAGGCATAGCCCCAAAGTCTCCTGAAGCCTAAGTTTACAGCCAGCAATTCTGGGACTCAAACCCAGGGCTTTCAGCTGCTGACTGAGCCGTGCAGCCCCGAGATCAGCCAGTGATGGGAAGAGCAGCAGAGTCAGGCCACAGAGAAGCAGGGACAGCAGGAGGCTTCTGGGAGATCAGCTCCCAGACTAGCTGCCACTGAGTCCTAATCCACACCTGACTGATGCCAGACAGCATCTGTGTAGGACAAATGCTACATGGAACTGCAGTTACATAGTGAGACGCATGTTGCTCACAGAGCCAGCCCTACTTGGAGGACAATGTCAGGTATGGAGCTGATCCCCTGGCAGGTTTCTGTCCTTTTTAAGGCGGGATAGAGAAGTCATGGTAACATACTGTGTAATCTCACTTTATGTCTGTGGAGAGGCATAAAAGAGTTTGATTTATGAGTGGTTAAGAGTGCTTACTGCCCTTGGAGAAGAGTTAAGTTTCTCAGGACCCATGTTGAATAGCTCATAATTACTGTAACTCTAGTTCCAGAGAATCCAGTGCCGTCTTCTGGCTTGGGGGAGTACTACACATGTGCAAGGCACACACTCAAGACACACACAAAACAAAGACAATTCTTTCTTTAAAAATTGTAGGGCTGGAGAGATGGCTCAGCCTTAAGAGCACTGACCGTTCTTCCAGAGGACCTGAGTTTGATTCCCAGCAACTACATGGCAGCTAACAACTGTCTATAATTCCAAGATCTGACACCCTTACACAGTTGTACATGCAGGCAAAACACCAATTCACATAAAATAAAATAAAATATTAAAAAAGAAAAACGTTTAAAAAATTGTAAAAGTGTTAGATTTGGGGGCTTAGAATATACCTCAGTGGTAGAGCATCTGCCTGCTTTGCATACAGCTCTAAGCTCAATCTCCAGCATCAAAGGGAAAAATGGATTACAGATGAGTTATTTTATGTGTATATCATTTTGCTTGCACATGTGTATGTGCACTGTGTGTGCAATACCTGCATGGGCCAGAAGAGGGCATCTGATCATCCTAGAATTGGAGTTGCAGGTTGCTGTGAACGCCCATTTGGGTGCTGGGAATCTAACTCCAGTACTCTGAGCTCCTGGCCACTAAGCAATCTCCAGCCCCAAGATTTGGACTCTAATTTTTTTTTTTAAACTTTATTTATTTATTTTATTTATTTGTCTTGGTGTTTGCCTGGAACTGGAACTACAGACAGTTGTTAGCTGCCATGTGGGTGCTGGGAATCAAACCCGGGTCCTCTGGAAGAGCAGACGGCGCTCTTAACCACTGAGCCATCTCTCCAGCCCCGGACTCTAATTTTTTAAAGGGAATTAAACAATGCTCTGTACTTACCATTACAAATGACTTTTTAAAAAAAAATTTTTAATTTTAATTTTTATTTTATGTGAATTGGTGTTTTGCCTGCATGTATAACTGTGTAAGGGTGTCAGATCTTGGAATTACAGACAGTTGTTAGCTGCCATGTAGATGCTGGGAATTGAACTCAGGTCCTCTAGAAGAACAGTCAGCACTCCTAACCTCTGAGCCATCTCTCCAGCCCTACAAGTGACATTTTGTGTTAGAAATGTGTGAAGAAAAAAAGAACAAAAAACTGACTAAAGCTGCAAGTGTTCTTTCATGAGAATAAGCAAAATATAGAGGGTGACAGTAGCTTTTTATGTCCAGTAGGGGGAGCTGTGAACATCTGTGGATGCTCACACGTAAAGTGACAGCTGGGAAAATATGCATGTCCAGGGCACCTTCCAGGTGATTCCGTACACAGTGGAGGTCAGTGGCATTGTAGGAGTCAGCTCTCGCTACTGTGTGGAGCTATAGGGATCAGACTCAGGTCACTGGACTTGGCAACGGGTACCTTTATCCGTGAATCCATCTCACTAGCCCCAGAATAGCTCTTTCTTATAGTAGGATGAGAATAATGCAAAAAGAAAGGCAAATTAAAACTACAATTTGTCGCCAAGATAGTCATGATCAGTAGCCATAGCTGGTGGGTAGAGGTTTTGTGGCAAATATGAATGTGTCCTGAGTATGTCTTAGTCATAAGTGTAAAACGATACCTTTGAGTGGGAAAATCTGCCAGACACCAACTCCACCCATCTATAAAGAGTAACACAAAAGGAGGAAGCATCAAACCCCTGGATGCAACTGCTGGGAGCAACTCTGCATCATCCCTGGGGTTATCCCCAAGGATGCACAGAGGGATATCAGGGACCCAAGATGAGGGTGGCCCTCGGGACAAAAGGCCGTATATAACACATGGATAGCAACTACTAACACAGCTGCCCATAAACCCACAACCAGATCTCCCCAAACTGCGGCTACAGCCAACCTCAATGGAAACATGATGGATCTGAGCATCATTTGGGGGAAATGCAGAATCTAGAACCCCATACTCAAGTATCTGCTTCCAAAGGCCAAGAGACTCACACACTTGTAGAACACAATGGTATCTGCAGGCAACCCGGTACTCAGGAGGTGAAGGCAGGCTAATGGACAGTTAGATTTTCTCACTTTAGCCATGATCCCAGGAAATTCTGACTCAGGAATCCATGGATCATTATTTGGAGAATGTTGTTCATTATTGGAGGAAATTCAGAATCTCCCATCTTCCTACCCTCTTAGCCCCTGTGTCTTTGCTCGCCTAGGGTGACGCTGTATGCCGAGTTCCTTCCTATGAAAGCCAGAGCCAAGTGTATTTTATTGATAGAGGTAAGAGAGGGTGATGGTCTCTGGGGAATGCTGACTGACTGGCTATCAGTTCTGGAATGTATGGAGTCACACAAGACTGCAATGGAGTTTAAGAAAAACACAGCAGACCTAATAAACTAATATGTACATGGATACACAGTATATTTTTCTCCCTTGTCCCTTCCTTCCCCTTCTCCCAGCCTTTCTTTGGATCAGTGCTTCTCAACCTTCCTAAAGCTGCTACCTTTAATATAGTTCCTCATGTTGTGGTGACCTCCGACCATGAAATTATTTCCATTGCCACTTTGTAACCATCATTTTGCTACTGTTATGAATAGCAATGTAAATATCTGATTGCAACCCCGCCGTGAAAGGGTCATTTGACCTCTCAAAGGGGTCGCAACCCCAGGTTGAGAACTGCTGATCTAGGACCTCACACTGTTGGGTGAGTGTTCCACCTCTGAGCTACATCCCCAGCCCTCTTTGCCCTTTTTGAGACAGATTCTTGCTACAGTGCTTAGGCTGGCCTTGAACTCACGGTGGGAGCCCACCAGTGCTCTCAGTGCTGATTCCTCAGTCATGTGACTCCACTGATTTACATCTCACAACTGAAATGTGGATAATCAGTTGTGTAAATACTGAACCTACGTGCTTGTTTTCAGACAAAACTTTCACTGCATTGCCCTGGGTGGCCTAGAACCCCATATGTGACTCAAACTAGCCTTGGACTTGCCGCAATCCTCCTGCCTCTGCCTCCCTAATGTTAAGACTACAGGCATTTACCACCAACCCTGCTAGTTGTTTCAGTGACAAAATGTACCAGGGCAGCTGATCTTGACATCCGGCTAACACTGGTCACACTTGGCTCCCTCTCAAGCTTCCCAAGATCCAGCAGCTAAAGCTGAGTGTGGTGCTCACACCTGTGACCACCAAACTCAGTAGGTAGAGGTGCAAATGTTGCTACAAGTTCCAGGCCAGTAAGGATCACATAGCAAGACCCTGTCTCAAAAAAAAAAAAAAAAAAAAAAAAAAAAAAAAAAAAAAAAAAAAAAAAAAAAAAAAAAAAAAAAAAAAAAAAAAAAAAAAAAAAAAAAAAAAAAAAAAAAAAAGTGCTTTAAGTTCATACCTGGTTGAGTAGCATAGCATGATGAATAATCCACCCTAACTGGCCAGCTTCGGGACCTTAGAGCAAGGGGTGTGTGTGTATGTGTGTGTGTTAGCGGGATCCGTGTGAGGAGGATTTACAAAGTCACTGTGAAGTCCCCGGTGAGCTTAGTGGACCAAGCATGTCATCCCAGCTACCAAGCAGAGCACCATAACTTCAAGGTCTGCCTAGGCAATTTAGTGAGACCCTGCCTCGGTTGGTGAAGAGCTCACAGTACAAGGCCCTGGCTCTAATTTCCAGTACTGAAGAACCATAATAGGGCCAGGGAGATAGCTTCTAAAGTACCCCCTACTGAACCTGATGACCTGGGTTCTAAACCCGGGACCCAACTTACATATGAAGAGAACTGACTCCCCAAATCATTCATCACTCCCTCAGCAAACAAGCAAAAAAGAAAACCAAGTAACTGTGATTTTTTTTATAATAACAGCAATAAAGTCTCCCCACAAATGTGTTACAAAGGCCAGACCTGGAGGCCAGGAGGCAGCAATGAACTGCCCTAACAGTTGGATGATAGAGCTTCTGGAGAGCACTTCAGCTGTGCTAGCCTGTGACCACCCTGCGGGGGAGGGGCCAGGACAGTAAATCAACCCTAGTGTCTGGTCCATCCACCCAGCTCTCCCTCTCATCTCCTGTGGGGGAAGAGAACATATATGTCAGTAGACAAAAGCCAGAGTGTCAATGTGTATAACCACGTGCAGAGAAGATGGAAGCCATCATGTCCATCCGTGGATACATACATAAGGAAGATGTATATTCATATACAATGCAATAGTAGCTAGCCTTGAAAGGGGGGAAGTGTGGCATAGGCTCAATTGGTGAGCTACCAGGACATTATGCTCAGTGAAGTAATGCAGACATAAAAGATGAATATCACATGATTCTGCTACATGGGTGGTTTCAGTAGTCAACTTCATAATGACAGGACACATGTCCCTAAGCATG
This sequence comes from Sigmodon hispidus, assembly GCA_004025045.1. NCBI lineage: Eukaryota > Metazoa > Chordata > Mammalia > Rodentia > Cricetidae > Sigmodon > Sigmodon hispidus. Next base: position 28,808 of record PVIH01015709.1, read on the forward strand.
CCTGGAATCCCAACACTTGGGAGACTGAGGCAAGACCATCTCAAGATTAAAACCAGGCTGGATTACATAGAGAGTTTGAGACAGCCTGTCTCAAAAAGATTTGTTTTAAACCGGTAATAAGAAAAACAAAAACAAATTTCCGGGGACTGGTGTTTGGGTGGAGTGGAGTGTGACTGCCATGGAGACAGTTTTGTTTCACAGAGTGAGGTCTGATCCTCTGATCTTCCCACCCACTCTCGTGGGCCACACCACCCCACCACTGACTCTCCCTGTCCTGTGCCAGGTCTTCTGGGCCATCGGAACAGTGTTCGAAGTCCTCTTGGCTGTATTCGTGATGCCCAGCCTGGGCTGGCGCTGGTTGCTCCTGCTCTCCGCTGTCCCATTGCTTCTCTTCGCTGTTCTGTGTTTCGTACGTATGTTTATAGCCATCTCCCTGCCGGTCCCAGCGGGGGGGGGGGGGGCGGTGTTAAAGGGAAGGGAGTGAGACACAGCACCCAAGCTCTGTCTTCTTCTAAGACTATTATTGGGGGCTGGAGAGATGGCTCAGCGGTTAAGAGCACCGTCTGCTCTTCCAGAGGACCCGGGTTCGATTCCCAGCACCCACATGGCAGCTCACAACAGTCTGTAGTTCCAGTTCCAGGCAAACACCAAGGCAAATAAATAAGTAAATAATAAATAAATAAAGTTTAAGACTATTATTATTAGCTGGGCATGGTAGCACATGCCTTTACTCCTAGGAAGAAGAGGCAGACAGGTCTTTGTCAGTATATGAGGCTAGTCTGGTCTACAGAGAAAGTTCCATATATATTATATATATAATTACATATATATTTTTTAAATTGTAAAATTTAACAATTTAAAAAATATATATGTAATTATATATGAAAAATATATATGTAATTATATATATAAAATTCTGGGTGGTCACAGAATTTGGTGTTGGATTCCTTTTATGCAATCTCTTTTGGTTCTCTTAACTTCAAGTGACAGAAACAAAATTCAAACTGGCTTGTATGAAACATAGGAACAGACACACGATAGAGGATTCTATGTCTGGCTTTCCGGTAAGGCTAGATATAGGATCTAACAGTCTCTTCAATCACCCTGAAATGAGAACACGCCTCACTTCTTGTATAGTGTGTGTAGAGCATGCACATGCTCTACACACACACACACACACACACACACACACACACACAGACGCGTGCAAGAGAGAGAGAGAGACAGAGAGAGACAGCCTGTGTGCTAGGCTACTCACAAGCATTTGACTCTTTTTTTCTCCCCGTAGCCATGTGGGCAAGGGCTGTGATGAAGCTCATGTTAGTTACGGTAACATTGGTTCTCATGACAAAGGTGCCAATTCAGTAGCAATGCAGAAGGAGGTTGCTTCTTTGTAGCAGAACAGTCTAGAAAGAGTATTCTGGTTCCTATGGGGAATCTCGGCCCAAGTTTTGTTATTTTTTGTTTAGTTTTGCTTTTGCAGCCTATGGTTCAGCCATCCCCCAGGACACTGGAGGGGAGGGGATGTGTGGGTGGGTGGGGGGTAGAGGGGTTGGGGAGACAAATTAGAGGCTCATACCTTTGCTTGTTTAATGTCTGCTTTCATTAGTGATGGCTAGTCATGTAGGCTTGCCTAGTTGCAGGGGAAGCTGGGAACTGTAGTCTATGGTTAGGCGGCCATGTCCATGGAGAATTCCATACAATGGCCTGAGTTTTGGGGGACACTGACAAACTCTGCTACATTCTCATTTTACTAATGAGGAGACTGGATTCCAGAAGCAGGCTGACTTTCTAAATATCAGACCTTATTTGAACCAGCTAAGTCTCCAGTCCCAATCCCATGGTTTCTCTGATAAGTCAGTGGTTGTACAAATCACGGTTTCCCTCCACAGGAATGCACTTGCCTCTGTACTTTGAGCTGGGACTCCATCAGGCTTAAAACTTTCTGATTTGTCTCTCACAGACTTAATTTACAAAATACTGCTAAGCACAAGAAGGCAAGGTTTCTCAAGAGTCGTAGGGGAGACTTGTTGATGGTGATCATATCTCACTCATCATTACTCAGTACCTCTCCCCCAAACTCTGAAAGCAACCATGACAATCATGGGCTGACTACATGAACCCAGGCCAGCACTTCACCAAGCTCTCTGCAGGAAGAAACAGAGGCACAGGGAAGTAGTGTCACTGCACAGGGATCCTCTAACCATCTAACATTCAGAGGAGTCAGACTTTAAAGCCAGGTCTCTCAAAGACACTCACACAGATGAGAGAGGGTGGCTGGCAGAGAGCCTCTGTTCTACACTAACCAGCCATACCTGGGTCTCCTGTCCCGCAGTGGCTGCCGGAGAGTGCTAGGTATGATGTACTGTCCGGGAACCAGGAAAAGGCAATCGCTACCTTAAAGCGGATAGCAACAGAAAATGGAGCCCCCATGCCTCTGGGAAAGCTCATCATCTCCAGACAGGTCAGTGTCTGGAAACTGTGTGTGTGTGTGTGTGTGTGTGTGTGTGTGTGTGTGCGCGCGCGCGCGCACACACACACGCTTATGCAAGGAAGCAATTGCACGAGGCTGGCATGCATGTGTGGGCTTATCTGGCATGGTCCTGCGTTTGCATTTGCACATTTGTGTATATGAACTGGAAAACTGGTATGTAACTGATAAAGGAAATTTGGCAACTCTGATTGATAGTTTTTCTGCCAAATTCTAAACCACTGCTTAGGCAGCAGTTAGGGAGACATCCTGCCAACCAGTGTGTTTTATAACTCCTTAGGCTTCTGTTTTGCTCCAAGCTCAATCTTTAAAAAGAGCATTGTTAAGCAGAAATTTTAAAAGTTAATACTAGTAAATTCTTTAAATGTTGGTGGAATTGACAAATGGGTCGTTTTGATAGTCAACCTTTGGGCAAATTGGCCTACGTTGAGCTGACCCTCAGCATAAGTATTGTGGTGTCCCTGACCAGAAGCTGCTGTATGTGTGTGGAATGATTTCATACCACTAGCACTGAAACAGACCCAGGGGCTGGATGGTCTGAGGTGGAGCCTACCTCCTGCTCCATGTTAGAAGCACAACATGGTTCTGGCCTGTGGTGATCGAGGCCCTGGCATACTTGGGTCTCAGTAGGAAGGAAAAGGGATGAGTCTTGGCTTCCAGAGCTTGGGTCCTCTGCCCCAGGCTAGGCCACTAGCAGTGTGTATATGTGTGTGTGTGTGTGTCTGTCTGTCTGTCTGTCTCTGTGTGTTTGTGTGTGCCTGTGTTTGTGTGCATGTGTCTGTCTCTATGTGTGTGTGCGTGTGTCTCTATGTGTCTGTCTGTCTCTGTGTGTGTATGTATCTGCATGTCTGTTCTGGGTATGTCTGTATGAGTGTGTGTCTATGTGTCTGTGTCTTTCTGTGTGTATATATCTGTGTGTCTGTCTGTGTCTGAGTATGTCTATATTGTATGTATCTATATATCTGTGTGTGTCTGAGTGTGTGTCTGTCTCTGTGTGTGTCTGTCTCTGTGTGTGTGTGTCTTTGTGTATGTATATATCTGTGTATCTATCTGTCTGTATCTGGGTATGTCTGTATTGTGTGTTTGTGTGTCTCTGTGTCTGTGTTGGTGTGTGATCAGGCCCCCAGCCAAGGCCTCCATGAACTGGGAGCTAGCCAATAACCCACATGCCCTTGTCTTGAAACAGGAAGACCGAGGCAAAATGAGAGACCTCTTCACACCCCACTTTCGCTGGACAACTCTGCTGCTGTGGTTTATATGGTAAGAGCTGCTGACTACCCACTATGAGCCCTTCCCCTGCACACAGTAGGGGCTTGAGATTTACTTATTTTACATGTATGCATGTGAATGTTTGCACATACGTATGCATGGGTCACCCAAAGATGACATTAAGTGTCTGCCACAGTCTCTCTCAACCTTATAAATCAAAACAGGGTCTCTCACTTGAAGCTAGCCAGTTTGCTATAGAGATCTGGTCTTTGCCCCTGGAATGCTGGAGTTACAGGTTGGCCACCATCATGCTCCTGACCTCATCTGGATCAAGGACCACATGAGCTGTTCACTTCTTTACACTTTGAACTTGACGTGGAGCTACTCAGATAAGTAGCTTTTAAAGAAGACATTTCTATTTCTGCTCTTCAGGAAAACATTTCAGGGGCTGGAGAGATGGCTCAGAGGTTAAGCGTACTAATTGTTCTTCCAGAGGTCCTGAGTTCAATTCCCAGCAACCACATGGTGACTCACAACCATCTATGATGACATCTGGTGCCCTCTTCTGTATAATGTTTAATAAATAAATAAATCTTTAAAAAAAAGAAAAGAAAACACTTCAGTTTTCTAATGATGCTCTCAAAGGTAGATAAAGTGGCTGTGTGGTTGCTGTGCCCAGGCACTGAGCCCATGTATCAGAGAGACAGAGCAATGCTGTGCCCAGGCACTGAGCCCATGTACCAGAGACAGGGCAGCTATGGTAAGGGCAGATGCTCAGGAGCCAGGAGCACATGATGAGGTTGATACAACCAAAGAAACTGAAACTTCCAGGGGACCTTTCTATAGAGGGCCACTGTTTACACTAGCCAGGGTCTTCCCTCTGTACCTGTTGCCTTGGCTACCACCAGTGGTGCACAGCCTAGACTTTAAAAACCAACACAGCCACTTGCGCAACAACCCCCCCCTCCCAGATCCTCCCCGGTTTAATTTTTCTTAAGTGACGGTCACTGGAGGAGCCTGGAAGGAGGGAGGCAATTGCAGAGAGCAATTATGTCTCCCTTTGTAACCATTCTCTCTTCTCCAGATCTCACATGCAGCAGGGTGAGACACTGTGTGGCTGCAGGATTTGTGTTCTATTTTTAACTTGGTTCCAGGCTTCCTTTTCACCTTTGAACAGAGGCATTGATTATGAGAGAGGTGTTCCCAGGGTGGTCAATTACAGGGAAGAGGGAAGAAAGGCTTGACAGATGGGGGCCAAGCTTGAGCTCTGCCTCTGCATTCCTAAGAGCTGAATCAATTCACCAAGCACTTATTAAACACCTGCTGTGTGCCCGGTACAAAGTGGTGCCCATAGGAGTTTTTAGAAAGGACAGTAGGACAGAACTGAAATACCTACCTTTCAGGAGCCATAATTCAAAAGAAAAAAGTTATGTAACTTTTAAAGAATCTATAATTCACTTGGATTGATTTTGAATCCCAAAAGCAAATTGTGAGAGGCTAATTTTAATCCTGTTAATGTCAAACCCAGTTCTTAACTCAAAGAGAACAAAGTTTATTCAGAAGCAAATATGATGTGTCCCCATGTGAAGGCGGCTAAATAAAGTCACAGAAATGGGAAAGCAGGGCATTTGCCCAAAGGCTCCGCTGGCCAGTCTCCATTACTGCAACCTGGTGACATTCTTAGCCTTTTCTCAACTATTCATTTATTTATTTGGTGGAAGCAAATGGTCTGCCAAGTTAATACATTCCAACAGTTTCACTTGGTAGTTAAAAGAATGTTGGGTCAGATGAAGATGGTGGGCAAATACATGACCATTAAGAAAGCCCAGGAAAATTGTCTCTGTGCCTTCAATGTTCCAGTTCTCTGTAATCATTCTATTCATCTTGTAGAATCTTCAGTATGGAATTCTGTTTGTTTGTTTCTAGCAGCTTTAGCTTACATTTTCTTATGTTGACCCAGCCTTATGTTTTGTATAAGTGGAGGTCAAGGGTTGATTGACATCTGTGGCACTAGGGGGCTAATTCATAAGATTTGACAAAATGAGACTGGGCAGGCAAGAGAGCATTTGTCAGGTGACAAGGAACAGTTGGTAAAGCCTTGACGGAAGAAGCCTTTGACATCACTAGCCATCATGAACCACATGAGAATTTTTCCCCCACCTTCTGTGGCTGACACTTAATATGTTACATTCTTGTTTTCATATATTACAAGAATGTTATGCTTGAAGTTACAATGGTCAAGAACACACGCTGGTCTAAAGAAAGAGATGTAGAAGGAAATGTCATTTTAACCAACCAGAACAGCTCTACTTTAGAGGGGCTGACTGAACCGTAGATGCTGCTGCTTACATGCACTGCTGTAACCCAGGAGGCTCACCATCAGCCTCTGGTTGTGTCTGAGTCTCCATGTGGCTATTTTACGAATATTCTAGTTCTGTACACTCTAAGTGCAAATTCTCCATGCAGGAGTGAAGAAGTATCATTGAACTCTGAAATTCTAAAAACCATGTTCAATACCCTCCCCCGACCCTGTGTTAGTCCAGAAGCCTGGACCTGTGTGCAGGTGCCAGCGTGAATGTCATGCTGCCCATCTTGGGATGTCACACAGTCCATCTTGGTCCTCCCAAGAACACAGGATTATGTCACTCTATCCCATCATGATGTTTCATGCTGGCCATCTTTCTTCTTAGGGTCCCCAAAAGGCTCCAAGACCCGAAAAGACTGGTGAGGGAGTAGACCCCTGGGGAAGGGGCCTGGAAGGAGCCTTGGCCTCTCTGATGATGTTTCATCTGGCTTCTTCTCCACAGGTTTTCCAATGCCTTTTCTTATTACGGCTTGGTTCTGCTCACTACAGAACTCTTCCAGGCAGGAGATATCTGCAGCAGTGAGTATCACCCCCGCCTTCATCCCCTCTCCTCGACACCTTCACCCCTCCATCCCTACCCCTGTGAAGACTCACACCCTGTCCCCTGCAAGATGTTGCCATCATTGCTGTAGTGTAAATTCCAAGTTTCCAAGACTCTGGGCAACTTTGTGATGAGGGAGATGACAGGTGCCCGTTCCATCCTAAGTCAGGGCTCAGATCTGAAGTCAGCAGTGTTTCCTGGTAGACTGAGGCATCACTGATCAAGATCTGAAGTCAGCAGTGTTTCCTGGTAGACTGAGGCATCTCTGATCAATCTCACTTGAGGAAAGAGCGATCTGTTTGCACCATGCTAAAGGGATGTGAGGGGAGCGCTCTCTGCAGAAAGACCCGAGGAGAACGCATTCTAAGAGCTAAAGGGTGTGGGGGGGGGGGGCTGGAGAGATGGCTCAGCGGTTAGGAGCACTGACTGTTCTTCTGGAGGACCTGAGTTCAATTCCCAGCATCCACATGGCAGCTAACTGTCTGCAATTCTGAGATCTGACACCCTTACACAGTTATACATGCAGGCAAAATATCAACTCACATAAAATAAAAACAAATATTAAAAAAAGAGCTAAAGGGGGCACTCTCATTTAGCATGTGAGACATCCTGGGTTCACTCCCCACCACTGAAACTGACTAAATAAATAAAATAAAGATCTTCTGTTTTGTTTTTAAGGCAGAGGCTGGCCTCAAGCTAACTAGACTCTTGCCTCAGCATCCTAAATGCTGGGATTATACTCATGCACAACTACACCTAGTAGATAAAGGCTGGATTACAGGACAGCACTACCCAGGTCTCATTATATAGTCGTGGCTAGCCTGGAACTCTCTACATAAACCAAACTGACCTCAAACTCACAGAGATCCACCTATCTCTGCCTTCCAAAGCTGAGATCAAAGGTGTGAGCCACCACACCCTGCCTTTAACTGGGCTTTTAAGACCAGTGAGCAGTTGTAGAGCTAGGTGGCAAAGCATACCTTTTATTCCCAGCACTCAGGAGGCAGAGGCAGGTAGATCTCTGAGTTCGAGGCCAGTCTGGTCTACATAGTGAGTTCCAGTAGCCAGGGCTACATAGAAAACTGCCCCCTCCCAAAAAAGCAATTGTAGAATTTGATTCTACAAAACTGAATGCATTATGTTGCCATGAATCTCCCAGGTTAGATTCTGTTCCTTAGTCTAGGGGCTCTATGTGGGACAGGGGGCCTGGAGCTCACAGGAGCATCAGCTGCCCCACAAGTGAGACAAGGGAAAGACTGGATAGCTCAACCGTAGGTTGGACTGCAGGGAGCCCTCCCAGAGCTGCAGCAGCTTCTGGTTGGTTCAGAAACTCAGCCATTTGGTGGCCTTGTCTACAAAGGATCCCCAAGCACTGGGCTGCCTCAGCCCTGGGGCCTCCTAATCCATTTTTCACTAATAATAGCCTTTAAGGTGAGAACTGCACAGACTAAAACAGTCTATCCAAATCCCCCTCACCCCCAAGGGCCCAAAGCACAGTTCCTGTTTTTATGCCTGTGATCCTGGGCAGTGGCTAATGTGTGTTTCTCCTGTGAGAATAAGTCAGCAGGGGCAGAACTCCACCCCTACCCCAGAAGGGAATTTCCCACTGGGGCTTCCTGCATGCTGGGTGAGCACCTTACCGCTGATCCACGGCCCCCATCCAGGGACTTTGACACAATGTCAGTACCATTTAAACCCTCTCAGACCAATTTAATCAGCATGGGTGAGGCTCATGCATTAGTCAGGTTTAAAACTCTCTGCGGGATTGTATTGTGAAGCAGGAATCACCAGACAAATTAAAGAAATAAAGAGAAATGTGCGTGTGCAGATGTGCAGCCTTTCAGTTGGTTCTATTTGAAGGCAATGCTGGAATTCTGACATTGAATTCAGGGTAGAGGGTAAAAGAAGCAAGTTTCTTCAGGGTTTGCAAGTAAAGCCTAAGGGATCATGAGTGACAGGTTCATATGCTGGGTGCTGGGAAGGGACTTCAGTGATACAGCATGCACTTAGCAAGTCCTGAGGCCCTGGGTTCAGTCTGTACAGCAAAATTCATTATTCATGCGTTACAGGCCTGATTGTGGGAGGAAGGGTCAGTACTGACTGAACAAGGGGTCAGCTCTCAGGCAGTACACATTTGAGCTAAGCCAAGGGCCCATTGCCCTGTCAGAAGGCAGTTGGGCTTCTTTTTCTGTGAAAAGCTACATGATAAATGTTTTGGGCTTTGAGAATTATAAAATTCCGCCATGCCTAGCAGGAAAGCAGCTTTGTACAAGAGATGTGTGTGTTGTAAACGGTTCTGTCCCGGACTTTCTGGGCCTAGACCAAAGGTTTAGTCTCACTCTTGACCCCGCTTTGCCTCAAATAATCATACACAGACTTATATTATTTTATGCTGATGACCTAGGGCCCAGGCATGTAACTTGCTAGCTCCTTCACCTGAACTCAACCCATCTTGTTCAGCCGTGTAGCTCAGTACCTTTTCTCAGAGCAGCATTTCAGCTTCTTTCCTCTGTGTCTGCTGCTGTCTCCTTGTCTCTGGCAGCTTTCGGGCACCTGTCTGGCATCTGTCTCTGCTCTGAGATGTTCCTGAGTTTTCTTAGCCTGGTAGCCCCGCCGACACTTCCTGTTTGCCTTTGGCCAATCAGCTTTTTATTAAACCCATAGGCGGGACAAATATTTACATTACCAGCATAATCCCACTACATGTGTGTAAATACTTTTATTTGCCGGAGTAAACCAGTGGAGACCCAGTGGCTGGGTGCTTTGGGGAACTGCAGCCTAGGAGTCCTTTCGAGAGGCCTGGTGAAGCCTGGATCTTGTCTTTGCAGTACAGTATTTCAGTATGATTGGTATGATGTGGGAGCTGGGATGTGTTAAGAACACTGGTACATACCCCAAGGTTGTGTGGGTTCTCAGGAGAGAGAGCGTGCTGCATCCACACAGGTGAACTTTCAGATAGCCCATTTTATGGGTCAACTTGAAGGGGGTCATTATTCGGCAGTTAAGGTTGGGAGGAGAAAGGATGAGAATTGCAGACCTGGTCAGGACTTCACCGAAGAGGCTTTAATCCCTGTGGGGTTTTCCTGGTGCATCATGAAGAGGTGGAAGTAGGCAATTGGGGAGGCTAATTATGTGGAGGGGGTCATTATCACATGGCAGAAATCAGCAGTCATTTAGTGCGTCCTGGCTGTTTTAGCAGGGTGTGATGTAATTCAACTCTGGGATAGCATTAGCAGCTAAGCAGTCTACCTTTTTTCTCGAAGCTTACACAGCCTACCCCAAAATAGGAGGAAATGCATGAAAATTCACCAGTGTGCAGAACCAAGGTGCTGAGGGTTTCACTGCTGAGTCTGTCTGTCTCCCCAGCTCTTTCTGTGCTGTCTCAGATCCAAACCACAGCTCTGCAAACCCTAAGCCCTGGAGACTGGAATTTTTGTTGTTGTTATTGTTTTGTCAAGACAGGGTTTCTCGGTGTAACCCTGGCTGTCCGGGAGCTCCATCTGTAGAGCAGACTGGCCTTAAATTCAAAGGTTCTCCTGTCTCTGCTTCCCAGGCTGGGATTAAAGGCGTGCGACACCCACCAGCACTGCACGGCAAGACTGTAATCTTGCACAGTCAGTTCCTCAGCCCAGTGTTCACAGGCGAGAAGGGATGTACTACACTTTTTCTTCTGGGCCACCAACCAGCTCCCAAGTCATGAGCAGACCTGTTATTAGTTATGAAAGGTCTTAGCTTATGTTCATTTCTGGCTAGCTTTCTTTTTTCCTTTAACTTAAATTAACCTATGTTTTGCCTCAGGGCTCTTTAACCTTTCTTTTTGCATGTCTGCTGGATCTGGCTGGCTGGTCCCTCTCTTTTCTCTTTTTTCCTTACATTCTCCTACTTATTCTCTCTGACCGCCAGCCCCGCCTATTCTTCCCCAGCCTAGCTATTGAGCTTTTTATTAGACCCATCAGGTGCCTTAGGCAGGCAAGGTGAAGCAAATGTAACACATCTTTACATCATTAAACAAATGTAGCATAAGCAAATGTAACACATCTTTACATCATTAAACAAATGTAGCACAAACAAATGTAACACAGCTAAAGTTATTTCCACAACAAAGGGCTAGGGTGCAAGAAGCTGTGGTACAGGACCACCCAACCATCCTTTCACCCCCCTACCCCCCCCCCCAGTCTCTAGCAGGAAGAAGGCAGTGGAAGCCAAATGCAGTTTGGCCTGTGAGTACCTGAGCAAGGCGGATTACATGGACCTATTGTGGACCACCCTATCTGAGTTCCCAGGTAAGGATGGGCAGGAAAGCCGACCATCTGTTTAGAATTTTTTTTTTGAAAAGCAGAACCCGAGTTTTTTTCCCCCAGCCCTTTGCTATGTTGCACTCATGTTGCAAGACCCCCACAGACCACCAGGGATCAAGGTTCCAAAGCAAACACACAAAGATCAGTTTATTTGGGGGACAGCTTCGAACCCCGACAGAAACCCTATGTTCTGATGCAGCAGAAGGAAAAGGTCCTGAGCTCAGGGGTGAGAGGGTTTTAAAGAAAAAGGGAGCATTTGGGGGATTGGGTAAAGGGATATGGGGGTAAAGCAATTCTTTGAAACTATTGGTTAAACTTTCGGGTACAAAACCAAGTTCTAAATCTATGGGTCAATCTTTTATCTCGAAACCAAGTTTTGAATCTATTGGCTGTCAGGCACATTCCTGAGATTTTCTCTAGTTTCTTCTTAGATCTGAGCCCTGCTCCTGGGGCACTAGATGCTGTTTAAAAAGGGGGGAGCTTTCTCTGGGGTAAAATAAAGTCTATACCTTTATAGCTACACATTACAAATAATGATGATCGAGGCCTGAGAGCCAGACCATACTTGAAGGCTAACAAGTCAGGCTGCCTAATTTCAAGTGTTCTATTAAAGAGCAAGACTCCTGGGCTACTGTACAAAGCAGCCACACACTGTCTTAAGAATCCTACTGCAGCTCGCTCTTGGGGGAGGGGGCACTGCTCCAGTCTGCACCCATGATAAGGAAGGCCCAGGAAGAAGATCTGCAGGGTGGGTGTGGAAATCTCTTTCCCATTATGATCTGAGATTACGTACTTTATAAAGAGGTATATTTAGTACACAGTTCTGAAGCTAATGGGCAGGGTGCCTTGGAGGAAACACTCCAATCATATCCACACCACAGCACCAAGCAACCTGAAGCTTAGGAAGCATGGGATTTTATAACTGTCTTCCAGATTCTGTCATTGCTCCAGAAGGAACAGTGTCCTTACCCTCTAAGGCTGTATGGTGAATAACCAATCTTGAAATGGCAGGCTAGAATAGGAGAGCAGCTCAGGGCTTGCACAGACATGGGAGCTGTGGAGATTTCTCTCCCTTCACCCAGTACACTGGTAAAGACCTTGTGTGGGGCACGCATCAAACTTCCAACCTCAACACCACACAAAGGTGGTCTCCCTCCTTCCCTTTCTCCCTGTCTGAAAAGGATAATGTCAAATCCAGTGCTGAACCAATGCTACATAGCTATTAAAGGGGATGAAAGGTAGCTAGCCCATGATCATTTTGGCACCTACAACTTTCCATTCTTCCACCATCATTACATTATGCTCCAAGGCCAAGCAGAGTCCTCAGCAGACCATCTTTAAATGGCGCTTGCCTGGGTCACCTCCATAGACCACGCCTTGAACCTCTGCATCTTTGTCCTAAGGCCTTGTAAGAACTTACTTTAAGACACTGAATGTCCCATTGTTGGCAGAGCTCAGAACTGTCCCCCATCCCAATTGTTTATCATTCTCCTAAAATGTCCCCACCAATAGCATTAGGAAAGGAGAGTGCTGGCTTAGAAGTTTAGCTCAGCATCATCATCACCTCTTCATGACATGACTTCTCTGAAATGCAGAATCTGCTTCGGTTCTTTACTATATTTGGTTTGGTTCCTAACACATATCACCTTCCTAGAATAGGACACACAATAAGCAATATGAAAAATGAGGCTTGTGCAGTTATTTTATTTTTTTACTTATTTGAGACAGGGTCATAGTCCTGGCTAGCCTGGAGTTCACTATGTAGACCAGGCTGGCCTCAAAGTCACAGAGTTCTTCCTGCCTCTGCCTCCTGAGTGCTGGGATCAAAGCCAGTCACTGGCATTTGTTTTAGAAGACTCTTCTTAATGACTAATAGATATAGAAGTACTTTCTCGAAATATAATTATAATTATATACTAATAATACGTTATATAGTGCAGTAATTTAAAGCACTATGCTGTACTGCATATGCTTTACTAGATAAAGAAACTGAGGCTCAGGGAAGACGGCTCCTGGTTAGAATAAACAAGAGACCTTTGAACCTAACTAGTTGGGAGTCCCAGCCTAGACATTCTGCTGCCTGATCACAGCGGATGCCATCCTTCAGGCTCCCATGATGCCTGTGTCAGTTACCTCTTTCTGTTTAATAACGTGTCACCCTTTCCCTTAGAAACTTGAAACACTTGTCTCCTGGTGGCTGTGAGTAGCTCAGGGACCTGGAAGTGGTTTTTCAGGCCCCCTGCTTCATCAAATCTCACACAGATGCAGCAGGCATCTGCCCAGAGTCTGTTGTATTGTCTGAAAGCTAGACTAGGCCAGAACCTGGAACTCACGGATTCGGTTTGGCTGATCCATTCTCGGGTAGAGGACAACATAAAGTGGGTCATTAGGAACCAGCTCAGAAGCTGCCTACCATGTCCCTGCTCTCCTGGCAGGTGTCCTTGTGACTCTGTGGGTCATCGACCGCCTGGGCCGCAAGAAGACCATGGCCTTGTGTTTCCTCATCTTTTCCCTCTGCAGCCTGTTACTATTCATCTGCATTGGAAGGTGGGTATCAGGAGGACTCCCAGCCCCTCACCAGGACTTAGGCTCATGACACTTCATGACCTGCACGCAGATGGTCAGGCTCTAGATCAAAGCCTCTGCCAGGCAGCAAGGGACCACAGGTCTCAGTTTTATTTCTTAGAACTTCAGGTTTAGAGTTTCCATGTGTCTTAGTTAGTGTTCTGTTGCTGCAAAGAGACATCATTACATGGCAACTCTTAAAAAGAAAAACATTTAATTGGAGCTGGCTTATAATAATAGTTCAGAGGTTTAGTCTGTTATCATGGCAGGATGCATGGTGGTATGCAGGCAGACATGATGCTGGAGAAGTAGATGAGAGTTTTACATTGAATCTACAGGCAGCAGGAAGAGAAAAAGACGCTGGGCTGGGCTTGGGGTTTGACACCTCAAAGCCCGCCCCTACTGACACACTTCCTCCAAAAAGGCCACACCTCCTAATCCTTCTCAAGTAATCATCCCTAATGATTTTGGATAGATTGATCCAAATCTACGAGCCCATGGGGGGACATTCTTATTCAAACCACTACACCAGGACTACCCTAGACAAGTACAGTGGGTGGCCACAGAAGCTGTGCATGTATTAAAGTGATTTAGAACAGATCTTCCTGCCTTTGCCTCCTGAGTGCTAGAATCAAATGAAGATACATTTCTCTAGTTTTCCAACCCTAAGAGCCCCTAAATATATAGACATGACCCCCAAGGGGCCTCAGACTAATCCCCATGAGGAATCAGTGGGCCACAGGAGAAGGGAGAAATGGAGCTTAGACCATGAAGGGTTGGTAGTCTGGGTCATCAAGGGGAACAACCAAGCTGAGAGTCCAGTTCTGGAATGCTCTAAGAATGCTAAATATGATCCTGCTGGAACCCAAGGCCTAACATGCTAAGCAAGCACTCCATCACTGAGCCTTAGCCCTGGATATCAACTATTCATATGCTGTTTCCCATTCTCATTCCCAGCTATGTGCTGCAGATTCCCACCTATCAGCCTGGTGTGCTGGATAAAGAACACTGTACTGTAAACAGAGTTCTAGTGACAGGGTGTCTGTGCAGATGTGCTGGGTGGGGGGAACCTTAGCCAAGTCAGGCGTCAGTTCTTCCTGAGAAGGTGGAATTGTGTGGGGAGAATGAGACAGAAAAAACTCCCACGTGCTGTTTTCTCCTCCCTAGAAATGTGCTCACTCTCCTACTCTTCATTGCAAGAGCATTTATTTCTGGAGGCTTCCAAGCGGCCTATGTTTACACACCTGAGGTAGGAGAGGTGCCTGAAAGTGCGTGTATGTGTAGAGGGGGTATTGTCTGACCAGAAGATCAACTGTTCTTGGGTCTGGGTGGCACCTGGGGCCCCTCATTTTTAAAATAATATTTATTTCATTTTATGTGAATTGGTGTTTTGCCTGCATGTATAACTGTGTAAGGGTGTCAGCTCTTGGAATTATAGACAGTTGTTAGCTGCCATGTGGATACTGGGAACTCAGTCCTCCGGAAGAACAGTCAGTGCTCTTAACCGCTGAGCCATCTCTTCAGCCCATGGGGCCCCTCATTGATTCCACTTACTTTGCAATCATTTTTTTCCTCATACACGATTTAAGCTCAATGTAAGAATTCCAGAGGTTGCCTAAGTGCATATCAACAAAGTGACTGGGGCGGGACCCACATCCTTCCTCCTGAAGACAACCTTCTGCAGTGTTTGCGAGATGGGCATGCAGCTCAATGTAAAGTGTTTGCTTTTCTTGCTCAGGGCCCTAGATTTGACCTCCCAGTACTAAGAACAAAAACAACAACAAAAACAAAAACCGTTTAAGTTCTTTAAGCCCAGTTAAACTCAGCCATCTGGCTATTGGTGACCATGAAGAATGAGCTGAATAGGGGAGACCCATCAAGTGGTAGCTTTCCGTGTAGCCTGTGAAGATCCAGACTAGGAGCTGGAAAGATGGCTCACTAGTCAAGAGCATACACTGGTGATGTTGGATTTTTTTTTTTTTTTACTCTAGTCCCATGTGGGTGCCAAATCCTAATTGGTCTTAATAATAAAAACCTGTAGCCGGATATCGGGGTAAATGCTGAAAGGTCAGAGACAAAGGAGCGGCAGCCACAGCCACCTCTTACCTCACCAACTCCTCAGCCAGAAAAGGCCAAGCTTCTGTCTCAGCCCACCTTATATTTCTTTCTCTTTCCAAAGATATCACTTCCTGTGTCCTCCTGCCAAGTACTAGGACTAAAGGTGTGAGCCGCCACTGCCTGGCCTCTGTGGTTAACTAGCAGTTAGCTCTGCCCTCTGATCTCCAGGCAAGCTTTACTTGTCAGAGCACAAACAAAATATGACCACACACTGGTCTTCAGAGGACCTGGATTTGGGTTCCCAGTACCTACATTGGAAAGTTCACAATTGCCTCTAATTTCAGCTCCCAGGGCTCAGGCACCCTTTTCTGGTCTCTAAGGACACGCGCGCGTGCGCGCGCGCGCGCGCGCGCACACACACACACACACACACACACACATACACACACATACACACACGCGCGCGCGCACATACACACTCTCTCTCTCTTTCTCTCTTTCTCTCTGACATTCATCTATCCAAACATATGCTCAGATAACAAAATAAGAAACAAACAAACAAAAAAAGTAGTGTAGAAAACGAGACACAGGTGTGGTTGGGCCAACAGCTTTTCCAGTGGAATAAAGCCACTGTAAACAGCACATGCAGGAGCATCTCAGGTGCGTTGTACCCCATCTATGCCCTGCTTCCATTAGCTCAGGAGGAGCAGAAGGTTCGTGTGGTGTGGCTGAAATAAGCACAGGCCACCGCACCTGCAGGAGAGCGGCTGCTGCCGAGTTCAGCTTGGAACTCTTGAAGCCCCCTAGCAGAGAAAAACAGAACTGTCGTGTTAAATAATCCGTTTATTCTTTTTATATTGAGTACCTGCCATGTGCTAGACACCTATATAATCAGTAATTATGTACATGTGTTGCATATTTTATACGGTGTCCTGCGCTCCCTACTGAACTGTTTGCATAGCTTTTTCCTCTATACTGGGATGGAACCCAGGGCCTCACCATACCAGGCAAGCATTCTGTGTGTACCCCACCTCCACCATTATTAACTAGAAAATCCAATGGTGGAATACCTCCCCACAGTGCAAAACAATGAGGTAAATAAATGTTCCCCTGCCCATGGCCAACCTCATGATCTCTGCCTTCAGCGAACTTCCCCATCTCCTTTGCCTATTTCTCATCCTGCCCACGAGTGTTTAGTCCTGTTTGTCCTGAGTGGGAAGGGGTGAGGGATTTCTGCATTCCTTGTGACATCCAGTTGATACACTGACGTTCCAGGTGTACCCCACAGCAACGAGGGCACTGGGCCTGGGCACCTGCAGTGGCATGGCGAGAGTGGGAGCCCTCATTACTCCTTTCATTGCTCAGGCAAGTGTTACCCCAAATACAGATCCAAGGGGCGGACAGGAATTCCTAGCAACCCACCCCAGGAGGGAGGAGCCTCAGAGGGATAAAGGGCCCAAAGCCATTGGGCAGGGATTCAGACAAGTCTGGGGTAAAATTCAGCTCTTCCCACTACAGAAGGCCTGGAGGGCACCAGAGGATTTGGAAACAGTCTCAGTTACTTTGGGGAGGCTGAGGTGGGATGAGGGCTTGGAGCAGAATTCAGGGCCAAAGTAACAGTGGGATATTGTCCCAAAGAACAAACAACAGACACCAGTTTGCACAGGATGTCTATCTTCTTTCTGGATTGGCTGATTTGAGTGAGTTACCAACTTTACCAGGTGGGGGTAGGGAAAGAGACAGCAGAGAGGTGGGGCTGGGTCTCTGAAGGTCTTCCCAATAGCACTGAAGGGTCTGCATTCTAACAAATAATTTGGTGGCATTAGTACATTTATAATGACATGTACCCCTGCTTTGTCTGCTTCCAGAGCATTCTCATTGCCCCTCAAATCTAACTTAGATTTAGAATCCTCTTGTCCTTACCCTCCTGAGTGTTAGGATTAAAGGCGTGTACCACTATGTCTAGCTAGTGTACACAATCTTAAACCTAACAGGCAGGCCTGAGTTAAAATCTCAGCCATATCATCATTATATAAGCTTGAATATGCTTCTTGGGCAGTGTGTTGGGATATGTCTTATTCTGTAGCCCAGGCTAGCCTTGAACTTAAGTAATCCTCCTGCTTCAGCCTCTCACTGTTAAGATTAGAAGTGTGCATCACTGTACCTGGTGGCTTCTCTATCCCCTTTAGTCTCCTGTCTGTGAAATGAGATGAAGTACTCAGCTTGCTGTCAGTCATATGGCCTGCCCATGGCTCGGAGATGTTCTTATCTACCTGTATGTCCCTCCCTAGGTGATGCTGGAGTCTTCTGTGTACCTGACCTTGGCCGTGTACAGTGGCTGCTGCCTCCTGGCTGCTGTGGCCTCCTGCTTTTTGCCCATCGAGACTAAAGGCCGAGGACTGCAGGAATCCAGCCACCGGGAGTGGGGCCAAGAAATGGTTGGTCGAGGGACCAGCGGTGCGGGTGTCCCCAGGTCGAACTCTGGCTCTCAGGAATAATGACCCCTGGGGGTTAAGCTGGTCTTCGAGGTTAGGGAGCTGGCAGAGTACGGTCACTGCCTGCATCAAGAACTTACCCAAGAAGATGATGTGGACCGACAGGGTTTTGTGTCTTCACTGTGTTTGGCCATGTTCATCAAGGGTCACCCACCCCAGGAAAATGAGGTGGTGTTCATTCCAGGGCTTCTATGTGGTAGTGGGGAAAGTTTGTACATCACTGTGGATCTGCATGGGGAAACTGCTACCGTGGGAGGGTCCCAGGATGCTCAGGGCCAGCTGAGCAGATGTCATATAGTTACCCAGTCACACCGTGGAGAGCCATCACCCAAAGATCTCCACAGACACAGTCTGGGCCCAGACCCCTGTGATACCTGCCATTTTGTCCAGTAGGTTTCTTCTGCACCCTGGCCCCAGGCTTTCTTTGGAATTAAGGTGAGCTAGTGACTGGCCCAAGCAGCTTTTCTGGAGCCAGAGACACCCACTGCTTCTTTGGCTGGGCCCCTGTAGATGTTTTTCCAGGGCTTGCTGGGTAGAAAGTGGGCATGTGAATTTGAGCCAAGTAGCCCCCACCTCCTTTCTCCAGAGTTGCTATCTCTGGCTACCAGGTCCTGTTATGTCCCTGGGAAGAGCCAGGTGCCCAGCAGGCAATTGCCTCAGAAAGCTGTTAATTCATTCCCCAACCTGGAAACTGGAGCTGGGGCCTGTCAGAGGGAAAACTCAAGCCCCAAGCCAGAGTCTCAGCTGAAGCAGTAAAGGTCTCTCAGCCCTCTGTCTTGGCTCCCTCCTCAGTTCTACTGAATGTCGAGGCCAGGGTCATTCAGGCTTCAGGCCTGTGCTATGTGAAGATGGCTGTGTGGGCTGAGGAGCCTCCAGGGTGAAGGACCCACTGCAGACCCACTCTGTCTTGGGACCAGGAGCCCATTGCTCTTTCCGGTCTGCCTCTGCTTCTCTCATGCCCTTCCGTAAAGGGAAGCAGGTCCCGGGAGGATGCCCTGGCACGAGGATTGGAAGAGTCCATGTCGGGGGAGGGAAGCCATTGTCTTGGCGTCAGGAGGAAGGGCCGGAGGTTGTCTCAGCGGTACGAGGGCTCCCAGATTTCGGAACACACGAGTCGAACTTCCCCCAAGATTCAGGGAGGAAACACATGGGGAGGAAGGAAACTACGGGGCCCCATCAAAGGCAGAGGAAACTGACCCGCTGCTGGAGAAAGCCAGATGTGCGTGGTGCATTCATCTCTTATTAAAACGTTGGTGACGGACATGACAGGGTCTAAGCCTGGTCATTGGTGACAAGAGTCTGGTCTGGTGACAATTCAGTCCACTGTCGGCCACCTTAGTCCATCCAAGGACGGACTTTGACACAATATTCTCTCCTATAAGGTGCAGTCACTCGGCTGGTGGGGGAGTTTGACAGAGACAGTACTGTTAATGGGAGGAAGACATGGTGGCATCTTCCTCCTGGGGACAGGTTGGTGTTCACCCAGCCCTATCCTGACATTCACACTTTCATTTATTATTATTAATTTGAGACAGACCGTTACAGTGTAGCCCAGGCTAGCCCATTCTTCTGATCTTCCTGTCTCAGATCCCTTCCCTGTGCACTACTGCCACTCCAGCCACATTTTCTTAAATCTTGAATTTCTTAAATTCAAGCAGCTTGGGCTGGAGAGATGGCTCAGTGGTTAAGAGCACCGTCTGCTCTTCCAGAGGACCCGGGTTCAATTCCCAGCACCCACATGGCAGCTAACAACTGTCTGTAGTTCCAGTTCCAGGCAAACACCAAGGCAAATAAATAAATAAA
>PVIH01015710.1:0-48521 GCA_004025045.1 Sigmodon hispidus
GTGGCGCGCTGACTTTTTTTTGGGATCATATCTATTTGGTGTTCTGTAAGCTTCTTGTATCTTTATAGGCATTTCCTTGTTCAGGTTAGGGAAGTTTTCTTCTATGATTTTATTGAAAACATTATCTGTGCCTTTGAGCTGGTATTCTTCTCCTTCTTCTATTCCTATTATTCTCAAATTAGGTCTTTTCATGGTGTCCTAGATTTCCTGAGCATTTTGAGATATGGCTTTTTTAGTTTTACTATTTTCTTTGACTGATATATCTATTTGAGCTACTGAGTCTTCCACTTCAGAGATTCTATCTTCCATCTCTTGAACTCTGTTTGTTATGCTTGTATTTGTGGTTCCAGCTTTTTTCTTCAGTTTTTCTATTTCCATCTTTGCCTTATTGTGTGCCTTTTTTATTGCTTCCATTTCAGCTTTTAGTTCCTGGCATGTTTCTTTCACAGATTTGTTCATCTCTTCCAGTTTTTTGTTTGTATTTTCTTCTATTTCTTTAAGGCTTTTTTTCATATATTCTTTCAGAGCTTCGATGATCATCAATAAGGAATTTTTGGTGTTGCTTCCTTCTGTTTCCTCTTCATTGCTCAGTTCAGGTCTTGTATTTGTAAGATCACCACTCTGTTCTGGAGTTACCATTTTGTCCTTTGTATTATTACGTAATTTTTTGCACTGACGTTTGCCCATGGCTTCAGTGGTTCACAAGCAGATGGCTCCTGGTCGGTTGTGGCACTTGGATTTGTGTGCCTCCTGTCACCCCTCTGGTCAGGGCCTGAGTCTGTCCTTCAGAGACCCCTGCAGATGTTGGCTTGCTCAGTTTGAGGTGGCAGCGGGTAGCCGTGCAGCTTCCCTCAGCAGGAGCTGCGGGTCTGGTGACCTGCAGAGTTTATCTGCCCCTGCTCCAGAGTGCACTGGTACTCTGCAGACAGCACTTGTCTCGGGAGCGGAACCGAAAGCTATGGGAGCTCGACTCTCCCTCCCAGGCTGGTATATAGGCGCTTGGGCCTGGTGACCCCTCCTCACCTCTGGGCGGTCTGAGTCTGTCCTTCAGAGACCCCTGCAGATGTTGGCTTGCTCAGTTCGAGGTGGCGGCGGGTAGCCGTGCAGCTTCCCTCAGCAGGTGCTGAGGGTCTGGTGACCTGCAGAATTTATCCGCTCCTGCTCCAGAGTGCGCTGGGACTCTGCAGACCTTTTTTTTTTTTTTTTTTTTTTTCATAGTCTATATAGACCAGGCTAGCCTTGAACTCATAGAGATCTTCCTGTTTCTGCCTCCGGAGTGTGGTGCTAGGATTAAGGGCATTTGTCACCACACACCTGGCTTTTAAAACTGTATATATATATATATATATATATATGCATTATGACATTTTTATTCCCAAGATATATTTTTACTAAATTGACTTCTCCAAATCTCTTTGCCCCACAATCGGAGCAAAATCTATAGATTTTGTTTTCTTATTCCTAGTCTCAAAAACATAACAATTTAACCAAATATATCATCATTAAAAATGTTCAGCTGAATAAAGTTGCTTTTAATTCATCTCTAGTTCTTTCTCCTGTAATACTGTCTTTAAAACAATTTTGTCCGAGCTTTGACCCAGATCATCCATGAAGCTGATGCTCATTTATTTCATGTACCATTTAAGACTTTGTGCCCGAAGCTATTTATTTCTATTATTCATACTTGAATCTTTGCCTCTTAACATTCTTTACTTTTTGCTCTTATTTTTCTTTGAGCACTGTGTACACTTTCATACAATATCTTATATTACAAATTTAGTAGTTTCTATACATGTGAATCCTTTTGAATGAAGAATATACCCATGCTTCTATTTAAAAATAAACATGCATTAGTGCCAAAACCATAAAAATGGCCACGGGCTGGCAAAATGACTCAGTGAGTAAAGACATTTGCCACCAAACTTGACAACCTGAGTTTGGTCCCTGGGTCCCATATGATGGAGGAAGGGAACTGACTTCTGCAAGTTGTCTTCTCCACGAGTGATGCCACAGTTGTGCCCACATTTATACCCCCCACACAAATAAATATCTAAAAATATCTTTAATGTTATTTCAAACTTTGAACTACAAGTGAATGTGTTTCTGTCACTTCATGCCCTTGACATTTTATATTTTTAATTCCATCAGCTGTATCCATTTAAAAATGATATATTACTAAACATTTGTCTACATTTCTTTAGTATCTATTAAAGTTGAACATGTTTCACAGCATTATTTGCTTTGTTAAAAAAAAGACCTTTGTTTATTTTCTCTTGGAGTGATTGCATTCTTCCTAGAAAGAACTCTGGTTAATCATATGGATGTCTTTTTGGTCTCTTGTGGTATGTTTTGATAAAATGATATTAATTTAAAATTTTGAATGTGGCATTTTCCTGAATGGTTCTGCCAGTTTATCTGTGGGAAGATAATAGTCGATAATGTGACCTTTTGCTTGGTAAGTCTCAATGCTAGTGCCTTCTTGTTTCCTTTTTGCTTGTTTATTTTACTAGGTTTATAACAGGCTCCACAGAGAGGAAAAGCAATAGCCTGATTCAGTTAATCAGGTAGGACCCTACTCTCCTGCTCAGCTCTAGTCAGGACTTCATGAACTCCACCCACTACAAGGGCAATTTGCTGTGGATGCAGTGACTAACTCATCATTTTAGTCACACATGCTTTCATAGCCACACCCAGAATAAAATTTCACCAAGCACCGGGATACTTGAGGGTCCAGTCAAATCAATGCATGAAATTAATCACCATATTCATACATAGCTCTTTTGGGATAAATACATCCTGAACAACAACTATCTATCTATCTATCTATCTATCTATCTATCTATCTATCTATCATCTATTGATCTACTTATTCAAATCAGTATCAGTTCATGCATACTTTATACGTTAGCCTAAAATCTAACATTGTATTTTATTGTTTAAAATTTGATCTTCTCTCTCTCTCTCTCTCTCTCTCTCTCTCTCTCTCTCTCTCTCTCTCTCTCTGTGTGTGTGTGTGTAGCTTTGTGTATATGGAAGCCAGAGGACAACATTGGCTCACCATTATTGGATGTTATTACTACTAAGCACTTTGATAGAGCATCAAATGTATGTGTGTGTGTGAGCTCATGTGTAAACAATCATAACCATTTCTGTCTGTAAATATTTCTATTCAGTTAACTATGAGCCCAATTGAAATGTATTACAAAATGTATCTTTTATCTATAGAACACCACACTTGGTATAAGGATCTGACTTTCATCATCTACCAACTTCTATTTGTTTAAAAACTATATACAGACATAGTGGTGTCAAATTATCAACACTTTTACCCTGTGGAAATCATGCCACTATCCAGAGCTTGGTTACAGCAGTGTGTTCCTCTTGCTGTTAGTTTTATAGACTCCCATTTTTGTAAAAACCTCTCTCACTTTACCCCTCCAGTTCAATAAAGTTATTTTTTTATGTTTTTAATTATAATGTAATTTGTTTATTCTTCTTTTCAAACTGCGATTGCTCTTAAGTTAGATATTTTTCTAAAATTGACAAGTTGAGATTCATTCTCTGTGTTGTAAAGTTCTGTATGTTTGGAGGATTTTATTATGTTCTGCATCCATTATTATCGTCTCATATGAAGTATTTTCACTGCATTCACCTGTGACTTTCAACTCCTCCCTTCCACTCCTAAATCAGATTCTTTTTAATTTAGGGTCTTGCTGCACACTGTAGGCTTGTCTGACCTCTCAAAAGCTTGGATTGCAAGTGTGGACCAACACAATCAGCTTCCAATCACTGATCAGTCTTTACTTTTATCTTTCCAGACTACTGTTTAGCTAGACTCATACATTGTGTAGATTTTTCAGATGAGTATTTGCATTTGAGTGTATTCATGTATTTTTGTGGGTTGATCATTTCTTTTTATCACTGCATAAAATAGGTAATTTTATGAATGTACTATAATTTGTTGTTTCTATCTAAAGAAAGACATTTTTGTCTGTTTTCAGGGTTTTTCTTTTTAGACTATAGCTATCATACAATTTATACATAAGATTTTGTGAAGTAGAATTTTCCTTTTTTGACATTTATTTAAAACTTTTTTTTTTTACATACCAATCACAGTTCCCCTTCCTTCCCCTCCTTCTACCCACCCCAGTTTTACCCCCAACCCTCTATCCACTCCTCAAAGAGAATAAAGCCTCTCATGGGGAGTCATCAACAAAGTCTGGCATGTTAAGTTGAGGCAGGGCCAAGTCCCTCCCCCCATATCAAGACTGAGCAAGGTATCCTTCTATAAGTACTGGACTCCAAGAAGCCAGTTCATGCACTAGGGACAAGACCTGGTTCCACTACCAGAAGCCCCACAAACTGCCCAAGCCACATACCACACAACTGTCACCCACATCCATAGGGCCCAGTTTAGTTCCCTGCAGGTCCCCAGTAGTCAGTCAAGAGTCAATGAACTCCCTGTAGCTGTGGTTAGCTATCTCTGTGGGTTTTCCCATCATGATCTTGACCCCTTTGATACATCAATATTTTTAAATAAAGTAAGTAATAACCAAGAACATAATTTCTGGATCATGTTAAGGGTATGTCTGTTTGTGTTTGTATAAAACTGTCAAAATGTTTTCCAAAGTAAGTGTGTGCGTGTGCGCATGTTAGAGTTCCAGGGCTCTCCACCCTTGCTAACATTTGGCATACTGTTTTCTGGATATTAAGAATACCAACAGGTATCAGCTGTCAGTAACTTTTCATGTTACTGTAATCAGTGTTTTAGATAGTGAGCTAAATCAAATATACATTTATTTTAATTTATGATTACATGTTTTTTGTTAGTCTATATGGTATTGCTTTTAAATAAGTTGATTTATTTTTAGATATACATACTTTTCTTTTTATGTTTAACTGAATTCAAGTATTCATGTTAACTATAGTAGTGAAAAATTGCTTTTTTTCCTATAGAAATGTATTTAGAACATTTACTCTCTAAAATGCATTATTAACTCAAAGTTTAATTTTTCATTTTCTAATATGATATACTGATAAAAAGGCTTTTATTAGAAGCTTATTATTATTTGTACTTAAAAAGATTCTGCCAAAGACCAAACTCATGAGAGATGAAATCGCAATATTTGCATGACAGTTCAAATGGAGAGATCAAATAGAGGCAAGATTATACGATTATCAGGGGGCAAAGCTCAGGTTAAAGAAAGACCCTTGCTCTTTATTATTTGATTACTAAATGCTTGCTGGAAGGTGAATGGATTCACTCATTCAACTCAGCAAATATTTTTTGAATCGTTTCTACTATCTAGTAGTAGAGAGCAGCTGAGGTTCCAGCAACAGCAGGGAAAGAAAACAGATCCCAGCTCTTTGGGCTGGTAAATGAATTTGGATGGTGAATGAATGAGTAATGAAAGCATTCTTGTATGGTCATGTCATAAGCTCTTGTGGTCTTGAATTATTTGAATGAAATACTTGAAATTTTATTCCACCATATGCTACTTGTGCTTTATTTGCTGCTTTTTGAGAATGATTGCCTTAGACAGCTCCAGGGTTGGGGCTATGTATGGCTGCTGTTTGCATGCCACCATCCTGATAGTGTATTACAGGAAAGTTGATTCTGCAATGAATGAGTGATTTTTGCTGCTGTCAGGGACATAAAATCACCAGTAGTGCTGCTGATCTGCCAGTCTGCAAAGATACTCAGAAATATGAACAAATGTAAACATAAAAAGGGGTTCTCACAGTTGGCATAGTTTTCCTGCACATCCATCAGTCACCCTGAGTGCCTATAAGTTTTTCAGCCGGATGTGAATGTGTCCCCGCCTGGGTGATTGGCACCTTGTTTTCCTATGAGATGGTTTATTATCACTATTAGTTGATTAAACATTTTCAACACTTGGAGTAAATCAGTCATGTTATCTATTTGTACCTTGGGCTTCTGTTTATGGGTGGAGTGTGCCAAACATCCAGACTAAATGAAAATATACCCTTAGGAACCATGCCTGGCATCTCTCACAACAAGCTGAAGCACCTCTCTGAAGCACGGCTGCTATGCTGTGGGGAATCCAGGGAATCTGTGCTTGGTGCACTGTGCTGGGAGCCTCTACTTGGAGTGGAAAAAGAATGGTGGGAGAGGAATCCTGGGTGTAGATGGCTGACATACTGCTCTGCCCTTCAGGGACAGGGAGTGGTAGACAGTCCAAGGAACAGATGGGTGTCCCTTGGGTCTCTGAAGTTTGTGGGAGTCATCTTGGCTTTATGAGTTGTAACTATCTTGATAAGACTTCCTGAGCATGGAACTTTCAGTTCTCTGAGTCAGAGGAGGGTACTGGCTCTGCAGAAGCTGTGTCTTCTTCATTTGATGGTCTCCATTAAATCTAAAACAGATAAAAAAAAATCCTGATTGCTGCTCCATTTCAAAGATAGTTCTAAAACCCGTGAAGGACAGTGGTGGGGGTGGGAAGGGTAAGGTTTGGCTGAGAGGAAAGTGTTGAGATGATTCAGAAGGCTGCTGCTGACAGAACAGGAGTGGCTTGACCTTCTTTAGGCCCACGTAGGCAGCTTCCTACTGGATGGTATTTTGGGTGTTGGAAAGCCTCCCTGCCTGCCTCAAAATATCTCTCTTCTGTCTTGCCAGGTTCTGTAATTCCCACCATGAGAATCATGCTCTAGTTAAAGCATTGTGTCTCTTGGTTTGGTGTGTAATCAGCCACCCCTCAGCAGCACTGCACAGTTAACCCATCATTGCCCATTAGCCTGAAGCATGGCTGCAGAGAAGAGCAACCAGCTGTTGTAACCCAACCCCACTTTTCTAAGAGAAGCTTTTTCACAGCCTCTTCACATAAGTGAGGGGAAATGGGGGCTGCAAAGCTGTGCACAGGGAGTGTCATGGCTTCTGTGGGGGAAGCTGCCATTGCAGGGATGGTGTCTCCATTTTCTCCTGTGAGAACACCAGAAGTTACACTGTGGATTCTAAGAGGAACATGGACTCCAAATGCAATCAAATAAGTATACCAATGTCTATGAGTTCTGGATAAAATGACCTTTGGTATTTATTCATATGTTTCTTTATTATGTATATGGGGGGAGGCAGGTGTGTCCTGAACACACGTAGAGGTCAGTGGATAGCTTAGAGCTAGTCTGCCTTGCACCATTCGATTCCAGGAATTGAACCCAGGTCATCAGGCTTGGCAGCAGTCACCTTTACGTGTGAGCTCTCTTGCCAACCCCATCCTTGCCTATTTTTAAGGATGCCTGCCTATCGCACATGATTTGATGTTTGCTCAAAATATCTTGTCACTGGTCAGAAAAGATGCTTGATGTTTTCTCACTGTAACTGCTCCTTTAAACATGGGAAGGATCTGTTAAAACATAAGACGGTTAGGAGAAATGGCCAGGAATTCTTCAAAACTGAGAGCATTCATGGGAATGAGCCCATGTCACAGGATAATCTGAGGGGAAGTGTAGAACAACTTGGTGTGCCACAACTGGGTTGGGAACATTTCTTCACACAGTGCTGGAACTGCTGTGGCTGTTGGAGAAGGTGGGTAAACTTCCTGGGAAGTGTGGGCAGAGGTCACATAGTCTCCTTACAGCCTGAAATGCCCAGGTTGCTTTTCTGTTACCTGCTGTGGCATCCCTTGTTTCTTGGTCTTGTTTTTCCTTTGCATTCCTTGTAGGATGTGGAGGAAAGACCCACACCTGCACCTCTGATTCTTTTCCTTTCCTCTGGTGACTCACAGCATGGACCAGCGCTGGACACCAGTCCTAGTGCTGAACACACATCAGACTGTCCTCAGGGCATGGAGATGGCCATACCTTATTCTCCTGTGCTGCCCAGGCAGTCTGCCCCAACCCAGCGTGGTTGATTAACAGTACAGTCTCTGGGGCTAGGCTGGCTGCTGTGCCCATAGGGAATGACTCTGAGCCATTGACATAAGATAAGCTTTAAGATCAGTGAAGAAGACACCATGAAAGAGAAAAGAAGCAGATTTGAAGTTTGGGATGTGAGGAGGAAGTGCCTTGGAGAGAGCAAGGAGATTGGGCAAGAGGGGCCAGACTGTGCCATCTTAAAGAAATTATCCAAAGTCTTTGAACCTTTATTTTTATACCAAAACGATGGTGTTGACTTATAATATTCAATTCATACCATATAATAAAATCTGGAGAAAAGTTTCATATATCATGGTTAGTTAGCTCTGTGATTTTGATCTGTCATAGATATTTAATTTTTTTTTTAGTTTTTAAATATATGAAGTTAGCTAATTTGAACTACTAGTTAGCATGTGGTTGTTGGATACAGATGGGAGTGAAGCCTGGTTGGAAAGGGAGGAGTTATGGCGTTAACTCATGTTGCATGAGAGGTTGAAGTAATGGGCTTAAGGATGAAAGAAGCTCGAGTCTGAATGGATTTTCAGCTAAAACAGCAAGCAGATAAGTTATAAACATGATGTGCAAAAGAGGGAATAGCTCTTAGCTTGTGGAAGGACTTCTTAGGAGTAGATGTGAGCGTAGCAGCAAGGGTCACTCTTAAAGAAAGGGAGGAGGAGGAGTTGATGGGTTATACATTTGGAAATGATAGAATCAAGAGCAGGAAACACAACTGGAAGGGAGGAGAGAGAGAGAGAGAGAGAGAGAGAGAGAGAGAGAGAGAGAGAGAGAGAGAGAGAGAGGGAGGGAATTGGCGTTTGTGCTTGGAGACACCCTCCAGTTTTACATATGTTACCAACTCATTGGGGCAGTGATGTGGTAGTGGTGAAGTCAGTCTTGATATAGTCAGGTCTCCAGCATAAGATGTGGTCTGCCTACAGTATGATGGACGTCTATTTCACTTAATCTGCTGATTAAGAAGCAATCCTAAAAATAACTTCATAGAAGCATCTAAAATATTTAAATAAACATGAGGGGACCTTAGCCTTGCAAATTGACACAAAATTGTCCATTATACCTGCTAGTAATTCTCTTTTCCTTTGTGTAGCTCTGGATGTCCTGGAACTCTCTCTGTAGACCAGGCTGGCTTCAAACACACTGAGATCCTCCTCCTTCTGGCTCCCTGAGTGCTGGGATTAAAGGTGAGCGCCACCACCGCTCAGCAACTAATATCTCTCCATTGATTTCTATCATTGTTCTGGTGTGTGAATGATCATTCTCTCTCTTGGCATCATATGATGGCCAATTTATAGCTTTTTTTTTCCTTTAAAATATTGACTTTCTGGTTTGAGACAATTTTATGGCACCCAGCTCTTGGCCCTCTACTTATTTATGAATATGTAGAACATGTAACACTTGAACTTTATGGTTCTGGCCATGTAGGTTCTTTGTTTGTTTGTTTGTTTTCAAGGCAGGGTTTTTCTTTTTAATCTTTGCTATGCTGGAACTCTCTTTGTAGATCAGGCTGGACTTGAACCCAGAGATCCACCTGCCTCTGCCTCCTGAGTGCTGGGATTAAAGACATGCACTACCACTGCAGGACCTGTATGGATTTTATCAAGTCAGTTCTGAGAAAGTCATGGCACTGGAGGGTCCTGTACAGCACTGTGCATGGTGGTGGGCTCTACCTCACTGGATATGGCTGAGGTAAAAAAAACCTCTTATCCTGCTGATAGTCTGGAGTCACTGAGTCTCTGCCTGACACGGTAATTGCGACGGTGTGGCTAACAGCTTGGGCCCTGTTTGTTTATCAGTGAAACTAAAGTCCACCGTTCCATAATGTTGTCGCTTCCTGGGACCTAAAGTAAAGTCAGTCAAAAGAGAACAAAACAGAACAGAGCTGAGCAGCAACTTGAAGCTTATCCTGCCTGCTAACCAGTAAGCTGTCTGGAGCCAGTTGCTCCCTTTTGATTATGAGACCACCATAGCCTTCTTGGAAATTTCCCGTGGAGTCAAGCCATTAAAATAAAATAAAAAAATCAAATTTTAAAACTCAAGTGCCTTTAGGGAATTTGATGATTTGCATTTCTGAACATCTTTGATGAGGTTATATAGAAAGCCAGTTTGGTTATTGATGGCAAACAATGAGACTTTGAAATAAGTGAGCTGCCACACACACTTGGTCAATCTGCTTAGGAATATGAGGATGACACTGTATTAGCAACGTGAAGATAAATACATCCTGAGAGCTGCTCTTCATCCAGGAAAATCATTTCCGCTGTTCGGGAATTGAAGAGGACACAGTTTCTTTTCTCTTTTAGGAAAAGCCAGCTGTGAAAAAGCCATTATACAGTTAAATAAAATGACATTTCTATAATCCCAGCATTCCTCTGAACAATGCTGACAGGGCCCCGGGGGAAGGACTTGGTTCCACTTTCTGAATGACATAGCCTACCCGCTTGAATGTGGAACTAATGAGGAAAGACAGGCCTGTGAAACCTGAGCTCCCAGGGTCTCCAGAAAATTTATGTTTCTGCTCATAAATGTAAAATAGGACTTAAAATCAGCAAAACTGTGTAGATATGATATTTCTTCATATATGTGTAGAGTGTGACTGATACTTGTGTTTTTCTGAAAATTATTATTTGATATATTTATTTTATTTTATGTGTGAATGTTTTGCCTGCATATATGTCTGTTTACCATGCATGTGTCAGGTTTGAGGCTGGAAGAGGACATTGGATTGATAGTATATCTCAAGTTATGAATGGTTGTGAGCCACTATGAGAGTTGAGAATTAAGCCCAAGTCCTCTGTGAGAGAAACACATGATCTAAATTTCTGAGCCATTTCTCCTTCCCCTGTATTTATTTTTTAAATAAAATGGACCACTCTGTTTGGATCAAAGTCCTATAGGAAGCCTGGGGACATTGAGATTAATTTACTTCAACCTAGTACAGGTGTTATTGTTAAAGAGATATGTCCTCAATAATGCAAGTGAATTTTTATTAAATTTCCAGTGGACGATGGTCACAAAATAAAGATGAACAACTTTAATTAGACCTGTGGCCTTACTTCTGACTGAGCCTATGAAGAACAACCAGGGCTCCTTGGCTACCGGTCACTCTTCTTCTGAGACATGGGAAGACATTTCAGTCTAGCAGTGGTTGGTCTGGAAAGCTGTCCTGAATCTCAGTCATTTCAAACATGCTTCATGGAACTATAATTATACAGTGGTTTAAGTGTGCCTGTTCCTAGGAAATCCAGTGGGAATAGAGTAAACATGAGAGAGCAGAGAGATGAGGAAACAGCTGGATCCACTGCCAAATGAAATGAGGTATAAATTGGACTAGGGTTGCATTTGCTTGAGAAGATCCATGTCCTGTGTGGATGGTCTGACTCAGATTCCTTCATTCTCTTTCATGGAGCCTTGTTGTCAAAGAATAATTGTTGTGATGGGCCACTGACAATTTTAATGTTTACTTCTTATTGTACCTAGAAAGGAGGTTGTTTTCCAAACAGCCTTATGTCAGTTAGATGTTTGCTCAAGACTTGATCTTAAGCCATTTTTAGCATATGATATTGCTAAACTGGGAGTTAAAATTGAAAATTCATTATTTCATCAGCAAATTTGGTATGATATAGCACACAGTATAGAAGTAGGAACAGTGAGGCCACTTGGTCTCTGTCACGAAGTGCTAATTTGTATTGTACAGAGTAGTCATACTGTAATTTACTTCCAAGTAGATTTTCCAAATCTAACCTGGTGAGTTACTTCAACTATAAGCATAGATTATGAGAATATGGGATGAGGGGGCTGGAGGGATGGCTCAATAGTGAAGAGCTACACTGCTCTTGCATAGGTCCTGAGTTTGGGTCTCAGCATCCACACTGCCCAGCCTACAGTCACTTTTACCTCCAGCAGATCTGTTATTCCTGCACTCTGTGGGCACCTGCACTGTTTCATAAAACATACAAATAATCTTAAATAATAATAAATTACATGTAAGACAAATTTTCTTTATTATAATTAGAAAGGCAAAATATTTTCATAAAATCCACTGTAGACTTTGTTTTGTCATGTGGCCACTATTCCTTACTGTGTGTAGTTGAGGCTAGTGGGTGATCAAGTGGGCAGATTGGTCCTACATTAGAGTGCAAAGAGAAGCACAGGGTGTAGGGAAGAGCCTGTCACAATAACCATCACAAACAACAGTTGCATCTCAGCTTTGGTGACCTCTACAAACGTGGGTTTGCTGCTGCTTGGTCTTTTGCTTTCTATCCCTTTGATGACACTGCACAAAATCGTCATTATTTGTAGGTCCATCAGACATGGACCTTTCAGCCTCCAGAACTGTAGCAGCTAAATCCTTCTTCTTTTTGTTTGCTTCTGGTGTGTATTTGTTTGCAGATGGACCCATCTGTAGTCTAGACAGGCCTCAAATGCACTCTGAAGCTGAAGATGACTTTGAACCTTTGATTCCCTTTCCTTCATGCCCTTAGTGTGTGCCACGTCCCTCACTAAATCTCTGTTCTTTATAAACTATCAAGCATCAGGTGTTCTATCATAGCAATACAAAATGGTTTCCAGTAACACGCGGTCAGTATTGAATCAGGGCAAGCACCATATCACCATAGTGTCCTGTTAAAACAGTGGATTGTCTAAGACAATCTGTATATCAGATAGTTACATTGCAATTCATAAACAGTAGTAAAATTACAGTTATGAAGTAGCAACAAAACGTAATTTATTATCTGGGGGTCACCACAGCACAAGCAACTGAGTTAAAGGGTCGCAGCCTCAGGAGGACTGAGGACCACTGTGTTAAAAGGGCAGAAAATGAGGCAGAGGTTGCTATTATGGTACTATAAGTCACAGCATGCCAAGGATTGTCCAGCAAACATCAGAAACAAGGAGGTAGGTAGGTGGTGAATGAAGCGATTGTCCTCTACATCTTCTGGAAAGGACAAATGTACCAACGCTGGTTTCAAAGTTTCTGAGTTTCTGAACTGGAGAAAAATATTTCCATTCTTTAAGCTATCTAGCTGGTGGACAATTCTTACAACATACTTAGCATACAACAAATTTTGACTACTTAAGTAAAGCTTCCCTGAACTTTCACATGCTCTGCCTGACCAACAGCTTAAAAGGGGAGAAGAGATTGGCTCATGCATCCAGTTTACAGGCTATCACTGAGAAACTGAAGCAGCTAGTCACATCGCACGACACTCAGGAATAGAGCAAAATTCATGCATCATGCATGATACTGTTCAGTTAGCTTTCTCAATGCTTATGAAGTTCAGGACCCAAACCTGGAGAACAGCACTGCCCACTTCAGGTGGATCCTCCCACACCACTTAGGGCAATCAAGACAATTCCCCACATATATGATCACAGGTCAACCTGATCTGGAAAACCCCTCCTCCTCACTGAAACTCTTCCTGGGAGATTCCATTGTGTTAAATTGACAAAACTGACCACCACAAGACATTACCATTTCTTATAATGAAATATGCAGGAGTGGAATGGCTAGGTAATATATGTACCTTTTCAAGAACCCCAAAATGAGATCTCCAACATTTTACATTCTTTGTAGTTCTACAAACTACAAAGTTCTTAGTTCTCTATCACTGCTACCATGTAGTCTCTTTGATCTTTTAAAATTATATTCATTCTAATGTATTTGGTGGCATCTTTGTGATTGGTATTTCCTTAATGTCTTCTAGAACTTTGTATGTCTTAATTTCTTTTTTCTAATTTTATGAGTGGTTAACTTTAGTAATTACATTATCTATGAGTATATATACTTCATCCTATTGTTTTTTATATTTATTTGTTTATTTTTAGACAGGATCTTATGTAGCTCAAGCTGGCCTCAAACTTGCTATGTAGTTGAGGTTGACCTTGAATGAACAATGCTATTTCTACCTCCCAACTGCTGGGGTTATAGTCTGTTGCTTTAAA
Source organism: Sigmodon hispidus (assembly GCA_004025045.1). Lineage (NCBI taxonomy): Eukaryota > Metazoa > Chordata > Mammalia > Rodentia > Cricetidae > Sigmodon > Sigmodon hispidus. The sequence continues at coordinate 13,834 of PVIH01015710.1, forward strand.
TTTTTAATGGTGTTTTTTAAAGAGAAAGTTTTATATTTAATAAAGCTCAATAATTATTTTTACCATTGTCTTTTATGCTTATTATGGGTTTCCCCCATGAGTATTTGAGTCAAATAAATGAGTATTTACTAGTCTTCAATTAATGTTCTACAACCCTGGTTTGTACTTTCACATCCAAAGTAAATTTTTACTTACATGTTATAAATCAAAGTCATTTTCAAAAGCAGCCATAATGAAAACTGACTGTACTAATACTTGGCAATCCACTGCTGAGATCCTATGGACCCTGCACCTCCTGATGGTGTGTGGCACATGATGAATGGCAACGCATGTTGGCTCAGCTTCATCTATCCACTTCTGTTGTGTACCAGCATTGTAACCATAGCTACGGAAGGAGATGGTGATAAAGACAAAGCAGTGAGTAGGAAGAAATTTCTCCCCAAACCACTGCCACAGTGAACTGAGATTTTAATTAACTATACATTTTGCCTAGCAGAAGGAACTTTCTCCTTAAAAATTCCTTTGGCAATGGCATCTTTTATTTCAGGCAACAGGGAAATATTTGCATGTGTCTAGGTGGAAGCCTATGGACATAGCTCAGGTGCAGAGTGCTTGCACAACATGCATGAAGCTCTGGGATGGGTCCCCAGCACAGCATAAAATGAGTGTGGTGGTGAACACCTGTGATCTCACAGGTAGGAGGGAGAATCAGAAGTTCAAGGTGGTGCTGGCGAGATGGCGCAGTGGTTCAGAGCATTTGATGCTCTTGCAGGGGACCTGTGTTCTGTTCCCAGCACCCACATGGCAGCTCACAACTGCCTGTAACTCCAGTTGCAGAGGATTGTAAGTAAAATGAGTGTGGTGGTGAACACCTGTGATCTCAGAGGTAGGAGGGAGAATCAGAAGTTCAAGGTGGTGCTGGCGAGATGGCGCAGTGATTCAGAGCATTTGATGCTCTTGCAGGGGACCTGTGTTCTGTTCCCAGCACCCACATGGCAGCTCACAACTGCCTGTAACTCCAGTTGCAGAGGGTTGTAAGTCCTCCTTTGGTCTCTTTCAGTACCAGGTGTGCCCTGGGTGCAATCATACGCCTAAAATCAAAATAAACAAAACATGGAAGGCTTAAGGTTATTCTTAGCTACGTGGCAAGTGCGAGGCCAGTCTAAGTTGTATGATACCCTGTCTCAAAACAAAACAAAACCCAAAACAAACAAATTCCAAGCCATTGGAAACACAAGCCAAATATAAGTTTTTATGCTTGTGTGGAGGTAAAAGAAAAAATTATAAGTTATTGGAAAGGAACAGATACACTGTAAAGCTGCAGGTGTCCCCATGCTGAATGTTCGTTCAGCTGCCATGGAAACACATTCTTTTATTGGCTTTTAAGCAAGATCTCTGTGTGTAGCTCAAGAAAAATTAATTTTTCTTTCTTCTTTTTCCTTCCTTCCTTCCTTTTTCCCTTCCTTCCATCTTTTCTTTCTTTTGAAATAGGGTTCAGTCTAGTTAGCTTAGGCTGGTCTCACTCTATGTCAGCCTTTGTACAGTTAGATTCTGGTTAAAATATTCTAATTATGTAAAGTGAAAACCCTACAAAAAACAATGAAAATCTCAAGGGACCTTGAAGCTTAATTGATGGCATGTGGAATGAGCATAATATAATGGTTAGTTTTAATTCTACAAGTTGCAAAGATAGAATCCCATGGGAAGAAAATCTCAATGAAGGATTATTTACGTGTGGTTTGTCTGTGGGGATACAGGTGGGAGGTTGTTTGGATTGGATTGTTTGAGGTGGAAAGACCTGCCCACTATGGGCGGCACTATTCCTTGGATATGGGTCTTGGACTGTACAAGCACAGAAAAAGTGTTCTGAGCTCTAGGCTTGTGTGTCTTCATTCTCCCTCTGTTTTTGACTGTGGACGTGAACGTGATATAACTAGCAGCTTCAAATTATATTTGCCTTGACTTTTCCACAATAATGGACTATAGCCTGGAATTGTGGAATAAAATAAACCTAAGTTATTTTTTTGTCAAGGTGATTTTTTCCCCCCACAGGAACAAAATAAAACTAGGCAGCATGTATATCCCAAAAAGGGATTGAAATGCTTATATTACAAGCAAAAAATAATCACACTAATTGTTTTCACCATTTAGCTTCTGTGTTACCCAGCTGATCCGGTCTCCTTTGCTAACTTCCTGGCGATTCTTGGAGCAGAATTAAAGGACTGAATGACAGAATGAGGAGAGGTGTTAAAGAGTTTATATTTTCAGCTGTGAAGGGCACCAAGTATGCAGGAGGTGAGAGTAAGGGCAATCACTGCTTTGTGGAATTCCAGGAGGATTTAGTCCATTTTAGTTTGTGGTTGACTCCCAGAGAGCCCACTGCGCGCTCTCTCTCTCTCTCTCTCTCTCTCTCTCTCTCTCTCTCTCTCTCTCTCTCTCTCTCTCTCTCTCTCTCTCCTTTCTTTCTTTCTTTAATAGAATGTGCTGTGTGTTGTGCTGGCCGCCCAGCTGGGTGGGAGGGGGATTTGGCTGAAGTGAAATTGGCTTTTAGAGCTCTGAGTACTGGAGAAAGAATCACTGCTCCTATTGGTGTCCAGACCATCAAGGTGCTGGGGAGAGAGGCATTTGAGGAAAGTAGCACACGTATTCTGTGCTCTAGGAAAACTGTTAGGATTCAAAGAAGAGACTGTATGTGATGCAGCCTGTGAAGACCAGGACCCAGCAACTGAACTGGGAATCATGTTGGAAACAAAGTAACAACCTGGATCTCAGTTTATATTACCCACCTCCCCAGCAGCAAGGACAAGTTTCTGAGCTTTCCAGGTGCAGGTGGCTTTCTACATTTCTTTACTGTAACTGGGCATTGTGGCAGGACCCTAGGATGGAGCTATGATGCTCTCACCAACGATCTCTATTTGAGATGCTAGTACACTAAGAGACAGACCTATAAACAAATACACTTTGCATCCACTAGAGATTGGAAACAAAGCAAAATAAAAGGAATAATAAGGAGCTTGGAGTGACACCTTTTGGGAGAAAAATGACCTTTTCTTTTCATTTAGTTTACTGAGCTTACAAAGCTGTAATGAACCCAGATGTCAATCAAGACTGACACATCCCTTAGAAACCATGTTTATATGGCAACACTAGGGATATTTTGTTTCACATGTATTTATTTGTTGGGTTGTCATGACTGGTACCCCTGGAATGTGCACGTGCACTCCTGCACCCGTGTGTGTGTGTGTGTGTGTGTGTGTGTGTGTGTGTGTGTGTGTGTGTATACACATCAGAACTGCCTGTAGCTCTGGCTCTATTGAACACAGTGAGTTAAATTACAGTATTCAGAACATTGTGTCAAAAAGTTCAACTCATTGTAGTTTACTTGGAAATTTCTTGTTGCTTATAATGGCTTGATGTTGTCAGTATTGTGTTACCACTTGCCAATATTTCAAGATGCAAAATACATGCAAGGCAAAATCTACTATAAAAACAGTGGTTTTAAACATGCAATTTAGTTTTGTCTTCTTAATACTTTGGATAGTGATCTGGAAACTTCTTGTATTCATTTGGTGGATTTTTCTCTTTTTATTAAGAATAACTTATTAGCATTATTTCCACATAAGATTTTTGTAATTGTTTTACACCATGGATGTATTTTGGGAGGGCTGCTCTTCAAAAGGGAAATCTGAATAGAGACTGTAACATACTGCAAGAAAAATCAGGTGGCCAAGTTTTCTGCTAAGGTTTCCATATGATATCAAAAGGCCTTTATGTCTTCTTGCCCCATTTCACATGTCTGATGGACAACGATGAGAGTGTCAGTTTGCACATGAATAATTGAGAAACTTAATTTTTTTATCATTTATGTGTAAAAGTGGATCTAAATATTAGTACAAATATTTGTCTCTGCACTCCAAAAGGGTGTATGCCAGGCCATTCGATGATGGTTGGGTTTAAGCACCAACTCTGGAGTCTGATGGCCTGTGTTTCCTCAGGCCATATTTGATTTGTCTTGTGATTCTAAGAATGTTTCTTAATCTCTCATGCAGAACTAAGGCATATTATTTCTCTGGGTTATATTCTTTAAGAAGTATGTACTGTTTAGATTTGTGATGGCTACAAAGGAAGAACACAATGACTAGCCAAGAGGTTTCATGTTTTATGTTTCATCCAAGAGATTCTCCAGCACTTACATAGAAGATCACAGTCCTCCTCCTTCCTCCTCTTCCTCTTCTGATCTCATATATAAAGACCACCTTTAAGGTTATCATCATATAAAGTTTAAGTCTGAATTCTTTTAGGTAAATACATTTGTAATAATAAGTTTCTGACCTTTCTGGCCTGTGGTCCTGACCCACAGTCCCACAGTCCCACAGAAACACACAGATGTTTATATTAATTTTATCCTGATTAGCCTATGGCTCAGTCATATAACTTGATAACTCTTAATTCTTAAACTAGTCCATGATTCTTATCTTGTCTAGTCACGTGGCTTAATACTTTTCCTCAGAGCAGCATGGTTGTCTTGGGTCTTCTGCACCTGCTCGTGTCTCTGTTCTGCTCTTCCTGTATTCAGAGTTTTCTTAGTCTGGAAGCCCTGCCCACACTTCCTGTCTGCCTCTGACTAGGAAGGAGAGACAAATATTTACAATGTACCAGAACGTAGTCCAACTACATATATTCTATAAAGCCCATCAGTCTGTCAGTCATCTATGTATCTACTGGGTATATGTGTTTATGGACTTGTGCATACATATTGTTATGGGAGCTATAAGGATAATTGCAACAAATGTTATAAACAAATATTGCTAAAGGAAAATATTGCTTTGCTTAGCACTTGAAGTAGAATTAGAAAAGAATTTTGATTTTTTTAAAATCTAGAACTTGTGGTAGAATTCAAAGAGCAAGCACACTGACTTTAGGCTTTCTTGGAAGAGTTAGGGTTCTCTGTATTTCACTCGTCATAAGCTTCTCATTGATGGGGGCTACATGTGTGGAGGTGATTGGCCCCAACTTTTGACTGCAGGTCTGAGGTAGAGTCTAAGCTTCTAGTAAATTTTTCCAAGTGATGCTGGTTTTGCAGATTCACATCAAGAACTGGGAACCACTGCTTGGAGGTAAAGGCTAAAGGAAAGTGATAAATAGGTTTGAGAAACTATATTGGAGGCCAAGATTTAATTTAGCTGGCTGGTAAGGGGTCACCTTGTCTTTCTGAGTAAGATCTTGCCTATGCCAAAGACTGACATTATTGGCTGGCTCCTTAAGATGCTTAATATGGCTCTGAGAAGATTGTCACAATATCTCTGGCTGACATTCATACACATAAGGAAATTATCGAAGGGCTTCTTTGATCCGTGGCATCCTAGTATACGCTATAAGGAAATGATAGTATATACTGCTGTTAGTTTTCATTTGATACATATTTTACACTTAATTGCTTTTTCCTTTTATTATTAATTATATTGAATGACTAAAATTTCGCCATGATAACTTCCCATAGTGCTTAGCATTCTTCTGTTTGTTTCTCCTAAGCACTTGTTTCACCGTGCTGCATGGCCCAGGTCTACTTGAGCTATGACGCATCTGTACAGAGGCTATAAACTGTCAATCTATAATGTGAAGACATGAAAGAAAACAACAGGATCAGTATCAGAGAGCTGTGGGATACTGATAAGATAAAGACCATATCTAATATTTGTGCTCACTTAGAGCTGGAGTCACCATAAGTGCCCCAATGCTGCAGCTAAGCGACTCAGTGCCTAGAAGAAACAGTCGCTCAAGCATCTCTTGAAGCTAACTCATTGGAAATGAACCATGAGCAATTAGACCTCCATCTTGAAAATCTAATTTCTTCTAGCTGATGTTATTTCAATGGAAGACTCTGTGGGACTCTGTAATCTCGGTCACAGTGCGGGTGCTTCTCTGGCCTTAATCCCCACAGAGTATCTGCATTGTTGTTGTACTTTATTTTCGTTTTCGTTTTTTTTTTTTTTTTTTTTTTTTTTTAGAAAGAATTCAAAGTTGAGTGGGTTGGAGGGAAGAGAATCTGGAAGGACTTGGGGGAGGGGAAGAATATGATAAAAATAAGAAGTTAAAAACCATCATAAGTCATATAGATAGAACATACCGTGATCATGTTCACTCCAACACTTCCCTCCAATTTCCCTTAAGCCTCTTCCGACATATTTCCTTCACAACTTTATGTCTCTTCTTTTTCCTCATCCATTTTTATTGCTTGAGAATTTCTTACATACATATAATATTTTTTGATCAAATTCCCCACCCATTCCTTCCTCTGTGATTCCTCCTTATTCCCCTACTACATTTTCCCCTCAACTTTATATGTTCTTTTTTACTTCTAAAGCACTCTAAGTCCACTTAGTGTGGCCTGTCTGTTCATGGTGTAGAGTCATATATGCATGGGGACACTCTCAAGGAGTACCTTCCCAGAGAAAACTGTCCTGCAGCTAGGTGCAGGACTTTCAGAACGATTGTAAGGACCAGAGGTGGTGAACACCTTAGCAAAAGAGAATTTGTTGTATATGACAAGGCCATAGACTCACCTTGACTATGATTGTACCCATAAGATCCATACACAGTTAAGCCAGCCATAGTCACAGCAAGGATCTGGGAGGGGTTTAGGCTGTCCCACCCCTAGCTGAGGAGCCTTGTCTCTTTTGATATAAGTATTGGAGGTGAGGAGAAACATGACCATCTTTCAATTTAAATTAAATTAATATTCCAATAAAATGTGAGAAGATTTCCTTGATGCTAGGGAAACTCCCAGAATTCCCAGCTAACACTCCGAGCAATAGTAAAGATGGTACCTGAACTGGCCTTTCCCCTGTAATCACATTGATGACCACCCTAATTGTCATTATAGAACCCTCATCCAGCAATTGTTGGAAACAGATGCAGAGATTCACAGCTAAGGACTACATTGAACTCCTACTCCTCCTAAGAGAGGGAAGAGAGATTATATGAACAAAGGGGTCAAGATCATGATGAGGAAACCCATAGAGACAGCTGACCGAAGGTATTGGGAGCTCACTGACTCTGAATTGACAGCTGGGGAACCTTCATGGGGCTGCACTAAGCCTTCCAAATGTGGATGACAGTCGAATGGCATGGGCAGTTTGTGAGGCCTCTGGCTGTGGAACCAGCATTTATCCCTAGTGCTTTTTGAAGCCATTCCCTAAAGAGGGATACCTTGGTTAGCCTTGAGGGGGCAGGGGGCCTTGGTCCTGCATCAATTTGATATGCCAGACTTTGTTGACTCCCCATGGAAGACATTATCCTCTTCAAGGAATGGATAGGGGATGGGGTGGGGGGAAAGCTGAGAGGTGAATGAGAGGGAGGGGAGGGAAGGGGAACTGTGGTTGGTATGTAAAAATTTTTTAAATAAAAAATGTGAGATTTCTTGAAATACCATACACTAGAGATGACTTGTGTTCTTAGGAATATCCTTACTTAGTGTATATGTGGTTCTGAGCAAGGGCTGTTGTTTAGAGTTCTATGGTTTGAAAAAGCTCCCACACAGAAACCTGCATTGTTTGATTTTGTTGCTTAGTCATACCCATCTCCTCAATGTGTCCTAAGATGCACTGGACCATCACCCCACTCTTTTATGCTCCAGATATAAAATGTCTAAACATGAAGTTGTTTAGAGTCTTTTACTAAAATTAATTTAGTAAAAGAGCTTAGAGTCTTTACTAAGTTTCGTCTTAGAGTCTTTTACTGACATTAACTTTCTCTTCTTTTATGAGGAGACTATATTTCTGCAAATAAAGAAATGAATAACGAGGTATATACCTCAATTCCAAGCAAGATTCTATTTCTAACTTGAGGAAATAGCCAAGGAAGGTATGGAAGGTTGGTGAAAACCCTCTAAGCAAGAATTAGTGTGGAATCAAGTATTCCTGTTTTATAGTCTAGTCACCCGAAATGTGACGGACATTTCCCGAAGTGTGGCGGCCAGGTGTGGCCTTTTCCTTGCAGCCCTGTAACCCTCTTAATGTCGTGATGGCTCCACTTTGGCATTCTACTAGATCTTGTGGGGCTCTGCCAAGGGCACCAGACGGGCTTTCTGTCAGGAGTTTTTCCAGGCTAAGGGCCAGAAAAATGGCTCAGGGTTATCCAGAACCTCCTTAACTGTTCTTTTCAGCTCTGATCTCTTATGATAGCAGCAGGAGGGTACAGGACACAATGGCTTATGTCATGGGCAACTAGCTGGCTATGGATTCATAGGTTACATATATAGACATCCTTAAGAATGTTGGCCTTTGATACTAGGGTGCAGGTTATAAGGAAGAAGGGTTTGGAGAAATGAAGACTGTAAGAATGTTGTGATGAGAAGTCCCTGCCAAAGAGATCTGTCTTCACCAAAGGAAGCAAAAACGCTTGTAATATTGTCAGCGTGGAAGTTCCTATGGCAGCCAGCAAGCAGTCGGCTATTTGAGTCTCCAGGCTCATTGTGGCTTTCCCGTGGTGTGAACTTGGCTGGATTTACTTTGTAACACAGATATCCCACTGGAACTCTCAGACCCAAGACAGAAAGCTGAGCTGCCTATCAGTAAGCAATGTTTCTGAAGTCTTGGAACCTTTTCACCATGATGTCATCTGGTTTCAAGGCTCAGGTTGCATCTGAGCTGATATGCTTTCCATCCCAAGCAGCAACCCAAGTGTGCCTGGGGGTTGCTCTGCAAATGCCTGAGTCTTTTCACTCTGCTTCTACCTGCAAATAGATGTCCTCTCTGTTTAAAGCAATTGTTTTTTCTTCATCTCTGAAATACAAGCGCCAATTAAAATATAAACAGGCTGAGATGAGATCAAGTTGAGTTGTCAGATTTAATTCAGGGCCTTGTATATTAAAGCATGAGCTCAATGCTGAGCTATATCCTAGGCTCTGTCACAAAACTGTTGCACAGCTAACATGTGACTGACAAGACACTCAATTTAAGAGTATTGACTAGCTGCATGGGCAGGTCTTGTTCTCGGTTCCTTTTCTCTCACTTGAACTGACTTCTGGTTTCCTTTTTATATCATCTCTTTTAGGGAGATCAGACACATTACATTGTGGTGCTAATATGACTTCAGCTTTGCGTTGTTCTCTCAAGCCTCCCCAAATTGCTAGTTTAGGTTGTCAAATGCAGTTGAAAACTACATCAGTAGCCCTAGAAAATAAAGTCCACCTCATTTTTCACAGATTATTTGCGTTTCGTGTTCAGTTGTAGGGACAGTGCCTTCGGAAGACTAGCCGTTGTTTTATTTTTAAAGCTCGTTTATGTCAATGCTCTCTCTGTGGCTAGGTTGGCCACCATTATTCAAGGGTGAGGTCACCGTCCTTTTCTTTCCTAGAGCTGCTTGCCATTTTCTCAACACCTGCCTTGCGAGTGACAGCTCTGTGGGTGTCCTCATAAATTACAGATCATGTGCCCTGGTCCTGATGCCTTGGGACAGGCACAAAGTTAGAAACTGTCCTGTAACTTTAGAACAGTAGCTGCAAGAATGGCGCAGCTGAGTGGAGAACAGACACCCATCAGCAGGGGTCCTGTTAAGACCATCAGGCTGCCTGCCTGATGCTGGTGGACAATTTGTACCCCTGCGTGTTGTAAAATGAAACACAACAGAAAGACAGCAAGGAAATGGACAGATGCACCCACGGAGGAGGCTCTCATTTTCTTGCTTTACAGGGTATTCTCAGGACCTTGATTTGCTATCATGGGCAAACTTGTACTGGATTTAGTAAGAGACAATCACTTGCTGATATCTGAATGAACAAGGATTTTGATTCCTTCCTCCAAACATTTCATTTTGTAGATTTTATTAGCAGAGTTTGACATAAATTTAAGAGCAGCAGTGTAGATGAACATGAGCAGCTTTACTACCATAGGATCTCCACTAAAGGTGGAGTGCCATATCTAGAGCTGGGTTCTAATAACCAATATCCCACTGACGATGCATGATGCAGTCGTTAACTGCACTACTTAACAAGCCTCATCCAGGATGCTTTATCATTTCTCACAAATGTATAGACCCAATAGACAGCTTTGCTAGTGTGAGCTGCAGCCAGCCTAATTGACTTTTGTCTATAGCCAGGCATGTGGTCACAAAGGAGGATTGGCATCTGGATTGAATCTGTTTGCTTACCTGGGATCAGATGGGATAAGAGGGCAGGTTTCACTCACTTCCAGAAGTCTCACTCTCTACCGAAGGCTTTTTAGCAGGTGCTCTTGAAGAAACTGTAGGAAATCAGAACTAGAAGAGTATACAAGGGCTGCTTCAAGTCCCTGCTTATGTCAAACTCACTGCCATACCATAGCCTGGTGTGACTCATACAGCAAATTTTAGAGTCAGTTTGGGAAGCATATGGTGGAAAATGGGTCATACATTCGAGTTTTCAAACATTAGGATTAAGACACCTGGGTTTATATCTTTAAAATTCCTTGCATGTATTATAATATCAAGTCTTGGCATTCATAGTTTTAAATAGGAAATAGATAAAGGATCAGGAGCCTCTATAGTTTTTTTTCCTATACATAAGATATTCATGTTCTAGAGCACCAGGCTACAGTTGACCTGAACCAATATTTTATAGCACATTTGTAGGGTGAATGAGGCACTTCACTAATGCTATGCATATTAAGGGAAATATTAGTCAAGTTTCCTGATATAGGGGTTTTGCCAGGTGTCTAGTTGTCATGATGATCCAGGATTTTCTCTTTTGCCTCCTGCTGGAGTGGAACTAAGACTCAGGGCCACCCAAGAAGGCAGGCACTGTGCTGTGATTTAAAAGCAAAACTCGTCTCCTGAACAGCTCAGACTTATTGATGGCCATGATGAGCGCCACCTGCTCTGTTCTTCTAGCACAGTAAGGATGAGGTGGGGATTGACTTTAGGCCCTCCCTCCCTCCCTCCCTCTCTCCCTCCCTCCCTTCCTCTTTCTTTCTCTTCCTCCTTTCCCACATCTGCTGTTACTTCTGCCCATTCTATGGTGACACTGTCCTAGAAACCTGAAAATTGATGCATCTATGGTCCCATTTCATTAGCTAGCACTGTCAAAAACCACCTTGTTCAAAGTCCCTTGCTCAAAGCCTGAGACCTGTATGGCATGCCTACAGAAGCAGAAGTGTGTGGAGGTGACAGCCAGTACCTGCTTTAACAAGTGCTGCGGGGGATCTTGAGACCTGCCACACTTTGGACAGCTATGGATTGGAGCTTCTGTAGCCGAATAACCACTAGATAAATACAGACATAACATTTAAAGTTAAAGGCCCTAAAATGAAATGTAAACCTCACTTTTGCAGTCATATCAGCTTTATTCCAAGTGTTTATAACCATACATGGCTATAAACATTACTATATCAATTACTATAGACATGGTGAGTCCTCTTCAACACTATAAAGATTCTGTAAGTTATGAAGTTTCCATGTCTCTGGCTGACTTCCTGGGACTTTGGACATTTCTCTCCATAGTGTTCCAGATTAGAATGGGACAGACCTGTGGCTTTCCTAACCTTATAAGTTTTTGGTTTTTTTTTTAAGAAAAAAAAGAGATGCATTTATTTATTTTACATCCAGGCTGCAGTTCCATCCCCCTTTCCAGTCCCCTTTCTCTTCTCATTCCCGTTCGCTCCTCTCTCTCTGTTTCTTTCTGTTCAGGGAAAGATTGGCCTCCCATGAGTATCAACCTAACTTGGCATCTCCAATTGCAGTAAGACTAAGCACTTCCCCATGTATTAAAGCTGAGCAAGACAACCCAGTAGGAGGCATAGGGTCCCCAAAGTGAGTATGTGCCATGTTTATCTTTCTGGGTCTGCGTTACCTCACTCAAGTGCTTTTTTTTTTCTAGCTTCATTTGCTTTTGAACTTCCCAATAGTCTTCTTTTGAACAGCTGAGTAATACCACATTGTGTAGATGTGCCACATTGTCTTTATCTTTCCTAGGTTGAGGGACATGTATGTTGTTTTCAGGTTCTGACTGTTACAAATAAAGCTGCTATGAGCACAGTTGAGTGAGTGCCCTTGTGGTAAAGGATTGGATATCCTTTTGGGTATATACCCAAGAATGGTATAGCTGCGTCTGTGGTAGGTTGATTCCCAGTGTCCTGAGGAACCAACCGAGGAGCCACCACACTGACTTCCGAAGTGGCTGTGCAAGTTTTCACTCCCACCAGCAATGGAGAAGTGTTTCCCTTGCTTCACATCATCTCCAGCATAGGCTGTCACTTGTGTTTTTGATCGTGGTTATTCTGATGAGTGTAAGGTGGAATCTCAGAGTCAGTTTGGTTGCATTTCCCTGATGGCTAAGGATGTTGAATTTTTTTTTTTTAAGTTTTTCTTAGCTATTTGAGATTCTTCTGTTTAAAGCTTTCTCTTTAGGTAATACCCCATTTTTAAATTTGATTATTTAGTTTGCTGATACCTAGTTTCCTGAGTTCTTTATATATTTTAGAAATCATTCCTCTGTCAGATGTGGGGTTAGTGAAGACCCTTTTCCATTCTGTAGGCTGTCGTTTTGTCCTATTGATGGTGTCCTTTGCCTTACAGAAGCTTTTCAATTTCATGAGGTCCCATTTACTAATTGGTGATCTTAATGCCTGTGCTATTGGTGTTCTATTCAGGAAGTTGTTTCCTGTTCCAATGCATTTGAGATTATTTCCCACTTTCTCTTCTATCAGATTCATTTTATCTGAGTTTATGTTGAGGTCATTGATCCACTTGGATTTCTGTTTTGTGCAGGGTGATAGATATGCATCTCTTTGCATTCCTCTACATCCTGACATCTAGTTTTACCAGCACCATTTGTTGAAGATGCTTTATTTTTTCATTGTTTCATTCATTTCTTTGTCAAAAATCAGATGTCCACATGCGTGTGGGTTTATATGTAGGTCCTTGATTCAGTTCCATCAATCTACCCATCTGTTTTTATGCCAATACCATGATGTTTTTATTACTATACCTAAGAAGCAGAGATTAAAATCAGGATGGTGATACATCCAGAAGTTCTTATAGTGAGATTGTGTTCTGGTACATTGTAAATATTTGTTCCTCCTATTGGTTTAACAAAACACTGATTGGCCAGATGGCAACTAGGAGGTGTGGGTGGGGCTGGCAGAGTAAAAAAAATTTGGGAAGAGGAAGAGTTGAACAGAGACACCAGCAGACCTAGAGGAAAAGAGACCATGATGCTGCTCTGAGAAAAGGTACCAGGCCACAGGGCCAAACAAGATAAGAATAATGAGTTACATTAAGATGAAAGAGCTAGCAATATGTCTGAGCCATAGGCCAATCAGCATAAAATTCATGTAAACTTTTGTGTGATTATTTGAAGCTAAGAAGCACTGGAGATGCTAGTGAGTCTGGTCCTCCAGGCTAGGTTAGAAAGTCTGGGCCAGAAACTTCTTATTACAGGTTCTTTAATTATATAGGAATGCTTTAGCTATCCTGGCGCTTTTGCTTTTCCATATGAAGTTGGTTATTGTTTTTCAAGGTCTGTAAAGAATTGTGTTGGGATTTTAATGGCATTGCATTGAATCTATAGATTGCTTTTGGTAGGATGACCAATTTTACTTTGTTAATCCTTCAGGTCCATGACTGTGGAAGATCTTTCCATTTTCTGATATCTTCTTCAGTTTCTCTTTTCAATGATTTGAAGTTCTTGTCATACAGGTTTATGACTTGCTTAGTTAGAGTTACATCAAGATATTTTATATTATTTGTGGCTATTTAAAAGAGTGTTGATTCTCTGAATTCTTTCTCATTCCATTTATTACTAGTATGTAGGAGGGCTACTAATTTTTTTTTGTATCTTGTATCCTACCACATTGTGGAGGGTGCTTATAGAAATTCCCTGCTAGAGATTTTAGGGTCACTTATGTTTACTACCATATCATCTTCAAATAATGACACTTTCATTTTTTTTCTTTCCAGTTTGTATCCCTTTGATCTCCTTTTGTTGTCTTGTTGCTCTAGGTAGACCTTCAAGCACTATACTGAATAGGTATGGAGAAAGTAGACAACCTTGTCTTGTTACTGATTTTAATGGAATTAGTTTGAATTTCTCATAATTTAATTTGATGTTGGCAATCAACTTGCTGTGTATTGCTTTTATTATGTTTAGATATGTCTTTGCATTCATGATCTCTCCAAGACTTTCATCATGAAGGGGTGCTTGATAAAGGATTTTTCAGTATCTAATGAAATGATCATGTAGTCTTTTTTTTCTTTCAGTTGTTTATATGGTTGAAGACATTGACAGATTTTTGTATGTTAAATCATTTCTGCATCTCTGGGATGAAGCTTACTTGGTCATGGTCAATGATCTTTTTGATGTGTTCTTGAATTTGACTTACCAGTATTTTATTGAGTATTTTTCATCAATATTTATGAGTGAAATTGGTCTGCAATTCTCTTTCTTTGTTGAGTCTTTGTGTGGTTTGGCAATCAGGGTGAATGAGGCCTTATACAATTTGGCAGTGTTTCTTATGTTTCGATATTGTAGAATGAAGTGACATGTCTTTCTGTATGCTGTGAATATCATTTGTTAATAAAGAGGATGTTTTGGCCTATGGCAAGCCAGCTTAGAGGCAGGGGGGAAATCCAAGCATAGATAAAGGAGAAAGAAGTGGAGCCACATAGAGATGCTGAGAGCTTCTGCCCAAGGAAGTAAGATATGAAGAAACAAAGGGAAGCCCCAAGCCACATGGCAATACACATATTAATGGAAATGCATTGAGTTAAGTTGAAAGAGCTAGCAAGTAATGAGCCTGAGGCATAATCCAAATACCTTTTAATTAATATAAGCTTTTGTGTGATTATTTGGGGCTAAGTAGCTGCAGGATTGCAGGTCTGGATCTTGGGTTAGACAGACCAGAAGCTTCTGGCTATAGTGGAATAATTTGAAGAGTATTGCTATTAGCTCTTCTTTGAAAGTCTGATAGAATTCTGTGTTAAAACCATCTGCTCTTGAGGTTTATTTATTTATTTGACTGGGAGACATTTAGTGGCTGCTTCTATTTCCTTAATAGTTATTGGTCTATTTAAATTATTTATATAATTTTGATTTAACTTTGGTAAATGTTATCTAATGGGAATTTGCCCATTTCTTTTAGAGTTTCCAATTTTGTACAATACAGGTTTTTGAACCTAATGATTTTCTGGATTTCCTCAATTTGTTGTTATATCTGCTTTTTTATTGCTGATTTTATTGTTTTGAATATTCTCTCTCTGCCTTTTTGTTAGTTTGTATAAAGATTTATCTGTTTTGTTAATTTTCTCAAGAACTAACTCTTTGTTTATTGATTCTTCATATTCTCTTTTTTTCTATTTTTTTTTATTTCAGCTTTCAGTTTGATCATTTACTGCTGTCTTTTCCTCTTAGGTGTGTCTGCCTCTTTTTGTTCTAGAGCTTTTGGGTATGCTGTTAAGTCACTAGTATGGAATCTCTCCAAATTCTTCATAAAGGCACTTAGTGCAATGAGCTTTCCTCTTAACACCACTTTTATTGTGTCCCATAGTTTTGGGTATGTTGTGCATTTATTTTCATTACATTATAGGAAGGTTTTTAACTTCTTTCTTTGTTTCTTCCTTGACCCAGTGGTAATTCAGTTGAGAGATGTTCAGTTTTCATGAATTTGTAGGCTTTCTGTTGTTGAAATCTAGTTTTATTCTGTGGTGAACTGATAAGATATAGGGATGATTTTAATCTTTTTTATGTGTTAAGACTCACTTTGTGACTAAGTATGTGGTCAGTTTTGGAGAAGGTTCCTTGTAGTGATGAGGTATCTCCTTTTGTGTCTGGGTGAAATATTCTGTAGACAGTCTCAATGCCCTCTTCTGGCCTCTGGGAGCACTACACCCATGTGTACATAGCCTCTTCTATGTTTAAAAACGAGTCTTGATGTTGGGGTGAAGAAAGTGGATCTGCCTGGAGTGGATGCTGACCTAAGCGACCTTGGGACCTTGAGACCTCCTGCCCTTGCTGGGGAGGAGATAAACTGATGGAGAGAAGAGTGAGTGACTGGAAGGGACGGGAGGGGGAAGGGAGTCTTAACAAGGGGATACATTGATATTAAAAAATGACTTTATTCATAATAAAAAAAGAAAAAAGGAAAAAATAAATAAAAGTTTTCATTTCTCTAAAAATCTTTTAATAGCTAGAAGCTTGCTTTTCTCCTGATCATAGTCTGCTGGGCTTGGAAGCAACTTTAGTTTAGAACATCCAGTCTTTTTAGTTGGCAAATGCACTTTAGTTTGCCACCAGCCTCACTGGCTTGGTTTTCTCATTAATGTTCTTTGTCTTGCTCTTCATTTGAGTTTGGCGCTGATGCTGCAAGCTTCTCATTCTGTGTTCCTCATTCCAGCAGTCATTGGAATTCCTAGCATCACTGTAGTTGCAATGGAGAGCCTGTAAATATATTTTTGTAGATCTTACTTGAGGAATTAAGATGGCATCACAAAAAATGCCAGAGGATGCTTCTTAGGTCCCTGTGGAGAGTAAAAATCATGACATAAATGTATTCTACCCTAATGGAGCAGATAGAACCTACAAGGATGACTGAATACTTGTTGTTTGTACCTCACTTAAATGTTTCCTTGAATAATACCCTACCTATATAAGCATCATGCTCACTTTGCTAAAGTTTTATTCTCTTCTGTGAGGCTATTGAGAGCATCTTGTGCAGATAGAACATCTCATGTAGATAGTATTTGCCCCCGTAACAAGCCAAGACAA
Organism: Sigmodon hispidus; assembly: GCA_004025045.1. Classification (NCBI taxonomy): domain Eukaryota; kingdom Metazoa; phylum Chordata; class Mammalia; order Rodentia; family Cricetidae; genus Sigmodon; species Sigmodon hispidus. The sequence continues at coordinate 30,569 of PVIH01015710.1, forward strand.
ACTGCCTTTATTTTGTTAGACTCAGGCTAACTAGGTCCCAAAATACTTCTTTAACTACTGAAAAGTTTATGGCAAATAGAATGCCAAATTGATACTAGAGAGGACAATCTCAAAAATGTGGAATTTTTCAAGAATGTATTTCTGGACAGATGAGTTAGCAAACTACTCCTCAACAATAGTTTCAGAGATGAGAGCTGGTAATAACAGTTTGACCCATCCAGCGGGATTGGTTATTCATTAGGCTTGGGGAGGCACCTCCTGAAATTACCAGTGGGGGTGAGAGAGAAAAGGGACCAAACCACAGTGCTCCAGTGTAGGTCCCCCCACCTAAAATCAAGATTTGACCACAATTACCCACACCAGTTCAAACTACTTCTTCATTCTTGTTGTTGTTGGGATAAAGTTGATGCTCTTCAGTCTCTTGCCATGTAGCTCTAACCTGATTCTCGCTGCTCCTGACATTTCAATCCCTGTTATAACTGCACTGACTTGATCATATCAGTCAAGTTTGGTTCTTTGCAAACCATCCTGATCTTATGTAACCTAGCCATACTACCTGCTCTTTTTTTTTTCTGTCAAAATTTCATTCATCCCATACCATATATCCGAGTCTATCTGTTTATGAAGTCTCTCAGCAGTCTATGTAGAACTCATCTGAGTATTTGCTTTTTAATAAAACCCTTTCGACAGTGTGGATATGTTTATTTTTGATATTTGGCTATGAACTTGTTGAAAGAAGGGTTATTGTTTTATTCATCTTTAGTAATTCATCATTACTTTTGATTGGTGCATATAGAAGGAATACACCAAGTATTTCATGGGATAATATATAAAAACACAAAATTTTATAAACATTCAAATAAATATATGTTTATATGTACATAAATATGTACATGAGTATGTTAATATGACTTCTTGTAGTTTTAAAGATTGGGAAATTATGTTCCAAATTTTTTTTAAGTGAAAAGTCAAGAAAGTAAATATTCTATTTGATTTTCATTGTATGTCAGTTGGATAGAGTGTTAGGTAGCATGGGTGCTTATATCAGTAAAATGTTGTTATATAATAAAACACCCCAAAACATAGTAATCTATAATCTCAAATTATGTAATTAAATGCTACTTAATTAATTTTCCTCTTGCATAAAAAAAATTATAATACGTAATATGTTGTATTTTTGTGAGAATATACAGCCCTTGGCACAGAAGATTTATTTTTTATTTTTTAAAACATGTTTTGTTTGTTGTTATTAATACTTCATTATATTCTGGTATAAGGATCTTTAGTTTCTTACTATCTTACCATGGCACATGCTACTGAGAAGTATTTCTGTGGTAGAACAGATATATTTTAGAGACGAATCAACTGATACAGAAATATAGAGGTAATGTCACCTTGACACATCTTAGAAAAAATTCACATTGTATAACATCAGTGAAAAGCACAATTCATCATTATTATATACTGTAGTCTTTGCCAGGGATTGTGGGCACAGGCTGATCTCACGTGCTTTGTTTTATGTGAAGATGTTGCTCGGTAACCTTTGTTAGGGGAAAATAGACAAGAAAACTATCCCCGGCATTCCTAACTCAGCTCAGTGTCATTATGGCCTTAGTGGAAAATTGGGAAATTTTACTCATGGTTTGAAGATTTAATATTTTTTTTCTTGGATTTGGACTTTGCCTCTGCAACACAAGACTTAAACTCAAGTCATTAAACCACAAGGCTAGCCTAAATCATCTTAAATTTAATTTGGCAAACATTGTTGTCTTGTAAATTTCTTGGCTTAGTGAGCACTCAGCATGTGTTAAGTGTTGATTGTTCAAAGTTTAAAGTCTATTATAGAAAGTCCAGTTAATAAAGACTTCATCTAAAGGTCTAAAGTATAATGATGTCTATGTAGTTATGAAAGGATACTTATAATCTAATTTTTGGATGCTTCTGTGTCAAGTATTGCTCTTGGTGCTGGGTACACCAAAATATAAAGAAAGGTCTCATAATACTCATGCCAACAATGAAATCTGATAGTGTCATTAAGGAAAATGAGCAAAAAATCTTTTTAATTCCTAGTTCATGATGACCTTCTCAGGTGTCTTACTGTTTCCTGCCCTTTGCTCATATAGTTAGGTTTCATCATATTCCTGGAGTCAGCCAGCAATTATTTTGTAAAAGAATAATAAAGGACATATGGTTTTACTCCCAACCCCTCATAGCTACAATTATCCATTAACTGGCCAAACCTAAGATTCATTCGTATACTTATGTTGGTTTTTTTAATTGTAGAAATTAAGAGCTGGCAAAGATAGAATCTAAGACCCCTTTGAATTTTGTTTTATAATGTCACACAGCTGGATGTACCATTCCCATGTGATCACATAGAACAGAATGGGCAAATTCTCAAGTGGAAACATAAAAATGGGAGGCTGTGGGATGCTGGCTGGATAGAACATTGGATGCCTAGAATACCAACCACGTGATGTCTGTCACCCTTTGTGCTTTTTGTAACCCTTATTATATGTCCACTTCCAACAGTGTCAATAAAAATTTTACTTGTCTCTCCAAGTCTTCTCCAATTTACCCTTTCCCTTCATAACACCAGAGCTTTTCTATAGCAGGTGAGGAATTGATCATAAACTGTCTAATGGACTCTCTGGCAGACACTAAACTTCCAGGAAACACACATGTTCTTTAGATGTATTCCCCACACTTCTCTCTAGCCACTCTCAGAGCCCTGCAGTCTTGGCTTGCAGCAATTATAACTGTGTTCAAGTTAATGAGGAAGGAGGCCATCTAGACAACAGTTTAAGGAAAATGACACAGTGTAAGAGCATACCTTTCTCACTTTCTCTCTACAAATATTTTTCTTTCCTATTTTTTTTAATCTCCTTTTAAGACTATGTTGAGAGGCCCTGTGGATCAGAGGTTCAGTCTACCATAGCCTGGCAGCTTTCTCTAAGCTCAGCAACGTGGAGCACCCCCTACTACCACCAGGGAGGACTTCCTGCTGTCTACCTGTCCTTATCTGGGGAACGTACATAGACCTGGAGGACTGGCCTTATCTGAAAGCTGTCTATAAGCCTGTGCAACAGAGGCTCAGTCCTCATGAGGAGTGTAGAAGATTGGGATTCCATTTCTTTAACATGGGTCTTTCCTAAGCAGCAAGATTGATGGGGCCTACGTACATCTCAAACTGGCTGCCAGATGTGGCAGTGTTGTCCATGTGGCATAGCTTTGGAGGTATGATAGACATAAGAGTGAAGGGTCACGAATTCTTCCTTTGTCATTTCACAGGGCTGCTGAGACCAGAAGATATGGGTCCTGCAAGAAGACCCTGAGAAGCCATTGCATGAAGCCTTAGGAGTGAGGCCTGGGTTGCAGGACAGACTCCCAAGATGCCAGAATGGAGAGATAATCTGCTAAGGGGAGCTTCATGCAAGATCTGGAAACAACCCAAGAGGAAAATAGATGCTGCTGCAGCAAAGCTGCAGAAGTGGAGACACCTAAACTCTTGGAACTAAAGCCCAGACACTGGACATGGAACTCTAAGATTTGATGTTTTCTATGCTGTGTTTCAGTCTTAATTTTGGTCCAATATTTTCTCACTAGGCCCACATTCTGCCTTTTGGAGTGAAAATACGTATATTATTCTACTGTATGTTGAAAGTATTTAATTTGTTTGTGATTTTGTACAGGTCACAATTAAGAGTTGAACTGACAAAGAGACTTTGGATTCTGGAATTTTAAATAGCATTGAAATCATTTAAAAATATGGGGAGTTAATTCAGACGAAATGTATTTTACACTCTGAGATAGCCAGTGGAGAGGGGCAGGCAGTGGAATGTACTGCTTTGAATGAGAAATGTTTCCTATAGGCTGACATATGTAAGCACTTGCTGATAGTGTAGGAGAGGCTATGGGGCTTTTAATTTGGGAGCCTCCCTGGCAGGAATTCATCACTGAGGCTGGAGTGGCTCTTCCAGCCATGTTCCTCCCACTTTCTTTGCAGAGCTGAGAGGTGATCTCTTAGCGTTCTGCTCTTTCTGTGTTGCTTAACCTGACATTCTGGTCATCTAGTCCTCTGGAACTGTAAGCCAACATAATCTCTTCCTTAGATTATTTTTGGTTATACTATTTTATCTTAGTAACAAAAAGTAACAAATATAGGCCACAAGAACCATGATAAAGCCTAAAGAGGCCACCAGAATTCCAGCAGAATGTGAGACTGGAAAAGGAATGCGAATATGAGGAAGGAGAGCTAGATATTTGTATGATTCTACTACTGAGGATGTTAATAGAAACAAATATCAAACATGGCTGAAATGTTAAAAGTGGATAAAAACTCTAATATCCCCCACCTGCCCTGTACAGTAGAAAGCAAATAGGCAGTCAATCAGTTGCGGTAGGATGCCGCTAGCCTATGCTGGCACCGTGGGCACTGATGGGCTAGCGTAGGCTAGCAGCATCCTACCTTAAATGGGATGACTATTTAAAATGTCAAACCCATTTGTGTATTTTATCTACCTGAGGTGGTTTGGATCTAATTTTCTGTGCTGTTATTTGGAGAGGAGAAAAGAAAAAATACATACCTACAGACCATACAAAGATTTTTCTATAAAGTTTGTGTTTATGCAAATATGTATTTTGTATACTCCTACGTCTTAAAGAGTAAAGATAAATCTTCAGTGCATTTAAAGAATTTTTCAGTACAGACACGTAATCCAAGTACTCAGGAAGCTGGAGCAGGTGGTTTAAGGCTAGACTTAGCTACCCATTGAGACCATGCTCTCCTCAATTACAAAAAAGCAATGGATGTTTTTTATTCTTTTGTATTGTAAACATTTTTTTTTTACTAAATAATCACAGAGTATTTTATTTCCCTAGCTGTCACTTTTTCATCAAATGCTTTTTTTAACCCATTATTAATTATTTAAGTACAGATTTTATATTGGGAAAAAAAGAGAAAATTTTATCAAGTTAAGAATAAGGCACTTTTGGCAAATTTTTCTATTGATGTTATCTTGAAAATCTATCAAGATAGTGAAGTAAACATTGTCTCATGTCTTAGATAAGGTTTCCATTGCTGTAGTAAAACGCCATGAATTAAAAACAAGTTGAAGAGGAAAAATATATTTCAGCAAATAACTTCATTGCTGAGAGAGGTCAGGGCAGGAACTCAAGGCAGGGACCTAGAGAGAGAAACAGATGCAGAGAACATGGCTGCTTAGTTGTTTTAGTTTTCTTTTATACTCCATGACCACCTACTCATAGGTGACACTGAGCTGTGTCTTCCCATATCAATCATCAATTAAGAAAGACCCTAAAGACTTGCCTATAGGCCATTCTGATGAAGGTCTTTTCTTGATCAAGTTTTCTTCTTAGATGACCCTGACTTATATCAAGCTGTCATAAAAGCTAGCTAGTACACAGTTCAAACTTATGAACATCATGATTTTTAAGTATCTATGATCTCTGTATATTTTCTATAAAAATGGGCATTTGTCTTGGGACTACTTTTTTTTCTTTTTGTTTTTTTTATGTGTATGTGTGTACAGATGCACATGAATTTGTGGGTGCCCATGCATGCATGTGGTTATGTATGTGCAGGTCAGAAAACAACCTGAGTGTCAGCCTTCAGGAACCTGACTTCTTCTTTAAGTCAGGATGCTTTTTTTTTCCTTTTAGAAAATAATTATTTTTTAATTATTTTGATAAACACATTTGTATGTGTGTGTTCTTGGGGTGCTATGTACACATGAGTGTAGCACCTGTAGAGACTAGAAGAAGGATTTAAATATCCCTGGAGTGGTAGTTACAGGTGGTCATGAACCACATGATGTAGGTGCTAGGAATCAAACTTGGGTCTTCTGGGAGAGCAGTACATTCCTTTAACCATCGAGACATCCCTTCAGCCCTCTAGTGTTTTTGAAATATAATTGCTGGGCATTGAACTTATATTCTCATGCTTGTAAGATGAGCATTACACTATCTTCCTAGCCTTTGGAAATACTCTTCCTACGTGGCTCAGGAATAAGTGGTCTCTTACTTTCTTAGTAGGTAAAGGAGCCAACATAATTAATTTAAATGTAAAGAAAGGCCCATTGCTACTTTCACTTTGTATGACATATAATCAAATAATAACACAGTTTAGCTATAATTACATAAGACCAAATGTACACACACACACACACACACCTGCTGTAGGCATTGTAGCTTGCATATGGAAATTGGTTTATATCGACAATATAATTTCTAGAAGGAATTATTTTTGTCAACAGCATGGTAAAGTATAGACTAGAAACACTTTGAACATTCCCCCAGAGGAGAAGCAGAGGGCTTGCATCAGCATATGCATCCTTACACTGAACCAGCTGCTCAGGAAACATCAGTTTGAGACGTGTCCAAATACATCAGTTTGCTCTCTAATTCTGGGCTTAAATGTACTAAGCACTGATTGTTTAATGTCACCGAAGTTTCCAGAGACTAAAGAGGCATCAGCCTCTCGGTGTAGTCCACAGCTTCCCCACAGGGAGGCCATTATTCTTCAATCAATTAACTGCTAAGGAGACAGAAAACTATGAGCCCAGCCAGAAGTGAAACCTTCCTTTGTGGACTAATCAAAATCCAATGGCTTTTGAAAGGGGTTTAGAAAAGAGCATTAATTAGGAGGATGCCTAAATTTGACATTCAAGGAATGGTGTGCAAGGCTGTCAACAAAGGCACAGAGGATGGGGGCTGTGGATCACAGGGATGTCCAGGCTCTGCCAGACTCATGGACCAAGCATCTACCTTCCATTGTGACCTAAAGATCTGTTTATGTGTTTGCCTCTGATGTTCAGTGCTCCAAAAGAACACTGTACCAGTCTATGGTTGTATGTACTAAAATTTAAGTACAAACTGTAGAGATAAAGGAAGTATTCATGCAGCCTCAGCAAACAGTTGGAGATGACTTTTAAAAATTGTACAACTGATCAAAAATATTATTTTCTTATTGTTTTGTTACAATTATTCTACTTAGATATAGGTGATGTAGAATCTGGATCTTATCCAATAATATGGGAAGAATGTGAGACTGAGTATGAAGACATTGTGGCTGAAGAGATCATGTGCTTTCAATGCTTTAGAATGCCTCCTTGGGTTTCTGGTTTGCCTGGATTTACCACATATGGAAGGGACAAGTTGTGCATCTGATCTGTAAAGCTTGCTTACAACTTTGCTTTCCATTCTATAAACTGTTTCCTAAAGGTATAGTAAGAGACTTTCCAAATACTCTATTTGAACTATGAAAATAACGAATTAGGTGGCTTTATTTTATTCTTATTACTAATGTTATATGCCATTTACAAAAAAATATATTTCATAACTTGTATTTTTAATTGTTTAATAATGGTAGTTCAGATTGTGAATAAAAACAGGGTGGGTATTTTCCCTCCTTACAGCATCCAGGGATCAGTGTTCTTAGAGAAATGGTTTGAGTTCAGGCTATTAATAAGTTACTGTTACATTGACTTGCAGCTGTCGAAAGCAGGGTTCACATTTTCTCCAGAAGTCTGGCTTAAGTGCATTCTCTTTCTGCTCTTTGGTCCTATATCAGGGTTAACTGCAAAGAAGTCTTGGGAAATTGTGACCTAAGAACAGAGGTCAAAATTTTTCTGTTAAGGGACAGACATTGAATCCTTCCCATTTTTGTAAATCAAATCCAACACTACACAGGAAAGTGAAAGCAGGCATAAGCAATAGCAGAGTATGGCTGCTTTAACTTACAAAGCAGGCATCCAGCCTGCAAGCCTGTGACTTACACCACCATATGTGCAACCCCTAGACTCTTAATATGGAAAGAGTAGAAACCAGTCTTTGTCCTAAGCCAACAGACTCCTCCATTGCAGCAACAGGCTTTTAAAATCACCTTCATATTTTTCAGGACAGTAGAATCTTGGGAAATTTTATATATAAGGAGGCATGTCAAGCTATTATCTTTGCAAGTCATTGTTCTAAAGAATAACAAAAAACTAGCACAAGATTCCTGGTATTCAATAAAGTGCAAACCCCTCATTTTCTGTTTGTTCAAACTGAGTCAAGTTTGGAAGTTGGAGAATAGTTTTTTAATATGTGTGCATGTATGTGTGCATGCATATGTGTGTGTTTGTGTGTGCATGTATGTGTGCATGCATATATGTGTGTTTGTGTGTGCATGTATGTGTGCATGCATATGTGTGTGTTTGTGTGTGCATGTATGTGTGCATGCATATGTGTCTGTTTGTGTGTGCATGTGCTCATGTGTGGAGGACAACTTCGGCTACTATCTTGAGGAATGCAATCTGTCTCCTTTGACACAGAATCTTTTATTGGTTTAGGGCTCAACAAAGCCATCAAGCTTCAGAGAGTCTTCTGTATCCTTAGATATCCTTCTGTATCCACTAGGATTCTAAATGCTTCATGACACCAAGCTGCCTGGCATATTCACTCTCACTCTGGGAAATGAAATTAGGTCCTTACTCTTATAAGGCTTTAGTGGCTGCTGTGACATCGTCCAAGCCCTGGAGAACATTGTGAAGTCTTCTAGATCTTATAAATAAGAGTTTACTGATGCTTACTTTCATTTTTCAATTTCTCTTGTCTTGCTTCATTGGACATTCTAATAACTTTTGTTATTAGGTTAACCCTCCAATACAATTTTGCGACATGATCTAAAATGGATGAGCTTAAACTTTGTGTTATATGACAGTCTCGCCAAATAAATATTTTATACATCAAAAAGTTGTCCACAAAATGCTGCCTTAGATTATGGTTTGAATGTGATCCCAGTTGGTAATGCTCTGGCCTGGTTGTGGAACCTTTGGGGCAGGAGGCATGGCTGACAGAGCTGCACCACTGGTGGAGGGTACTTTGAGGGTTACAGTTCCAATCTTCTTTGGGTACTAGTTCCCTGATTCCTGGATGTGATACCACAAGGGCCTGATGCTATGTATTGACTACGTCTTAGCACACCTTTCCTACCACGATTGATGGAACACTCTGGTCCATGGACAACCATCACCCTCTCCAGTTACACTGTCAAGTATATGGTCACAGCAATGAGAAAAGCAGCCAACACACCCACTTGTCCAGAAATGAAGTATAATCCCTTTCTATAGAAGCATAGAACATAGCAGAAATAGTACTAAGTTTATTTTTATGGCAGTGACTCCTTTTTCGACACTTGGAACATTTTCTCTAGGACTAAGAGTCTGACAACAGCTAGACCACCATGTGCAAGAGGTTAATGTCATGCTTCTGTTGACAAGTCCAGCTAAGACTAGTTTTCCAAGCATCCCAAGACCCAGATCAGGGGGAGGCTGCCCTGGACTCTTCAGGTCAACCAATCAGCCAATTGTATACTACTCAGTGACTTCAGTTAAAATCCACACAGAGCAGGAAAACTGACCAGCTAAGACCTGCTCCAGCTCCTGACCTACAAAAATTATGACATACAATAAAATGGCTGTTGTTTAACCCAGCTATGCTTTATACTCATTTGCAGTCACAGATATACAAAGGAACTGAAAGAAGGTTACACTTGTTAGATTGGGCTATGCTTTTTTAAATATGTTAATGATACTTTCAACTTGAGTTCTTAAGTTAGGTTATAAGTGTCCTAGAATTATTCTTCCAAACAATGAAGACTTTCTATGATGAAAGGAAACTGTCTCCTCCAGGATAAAAATACCTTTAAAGAAAATTTCAAAAGTAGGGCTGGAGAGATGGCTCAGCGGTTAAGAGCACTGGCTGCTCTTCCAGAGGACCTGAGTTTGATTCCCAGCAACCACATGGCAGCTAACAATTGTCTGTAATTACAAGATTTGACACCCTTACACAGTTATACATGCAGGCAAAACATCAATTCACATACAATTAAAAAAAATGAAAATACATATATATAAAAGAAAATTTCACAAGTAAAATTTTAAAAAAGAGACCTCTGACTGAAGATTTATTTAACTCAAAAATCTGTAAGCAAAATTAAAATACCAGAGAAGCAAAAAGCATTTTGCAAAGGTGTTCACACAGTGAGGTTTGAAGAGTTTGGTGAAAGACCCAAGTGCTTTGCAAGCAGACAGATCCAAGGTCATAATCCACCCAGGGCTCACTGACCAGGACCGGTTACTGATCCTCCCTGAGGTGCTCTCCTTAAAGGGTTACCTGAGGATTAAGAAGGAGAATGTATACAAAGGACTTGGCAAAACACCTGCCATGTGGGAGGTGCTTAATAAATAGCTGTTTCCTTCTCTTTTTCAGCAAGAATGTAAACACACACACAAACACACACACACACACACACACACACACACACACACACACACACACACACACGAGAAAGCACTGGCAATGTGCATCCATAGTGATGCTCTATACAGCAGAACCTAGTTTCTGAAGCTGGGGGCCCTGATGTCTTGCTGTGAGACTGGCCTAAACATGAGAAATGAAAAGATGTTGGAGGTGAACAGATTTTTATGCTGCAGGATTTGAAGGGAAATAGATTCCATCTCATTCCAGAGAATAGTCTTCCAAATTTGTGAAACTTGTGTTTCCAGTTTTCAACATTAAATAGTAGCCTGGATTTGACAAAATGGCATAACATGAATATATAACAAACTTGTAGAATCCTGGCTCCCACAAGAGGCTTTCCCTTTTCTTTTTAAAGATAGAATCTTGCTAGGTAGTCCTGATTGGCCTGTAACTAGTGGTAATCTGCAATCTTCCTGCCTTAGCTCTTCAGCGTGTGCTTCCATACTTGACTTTACAGAGATAGTCTCTATGGAATCAAATAACCAAAGTAAAATATAACAGGGTTTAACAATGCTCATTCATATATACACCTAGATTATTAAATATTATTTGATAATTAACTGAGTATCTAATATAACCTGTATGTGTGGCAACAAAATGGAAAGTAAACTTTCAGCCTCAAATTTTTAGTTTTACTTATATCAGGAAAATAAGAAGAATATTGTGCTTTTTTTTAAAAAAGTGATTTCTCAGTAGCTAGATTTAAACCAGGACCCATAACTTCATTTTTCCCAGAAATAATAATAATGGAGTATAGTTATTTTCAATAAATATAATTTATTAAGCTCTTATACTTTTATTTTTAATTCATTCATACCTCCAGATACCCAAATCCCTAGTACGCAGTTTGCCTATAAGCAAGGCACACGTTTGGTACACTTTAAATTATTTTTATATCACCTATAGAGACTAATATGACACAAAAGCTATGTGAAGAGTGAGCATGTTCTCTCCATAACTTAGAGGATAATGGCAAGGAAGATGTCTGTACATAGTCAGGAGAGATGATTGTGGGGATGGCTTCAGTCATAGTTGGTTTGACTGTGGTGATGGGGAATCCAAGGACATGGCAAGCTGTCCATCTATGAATAGATCTGTTGCACTTGTTCCTAATGACACAAAATTGATGTTAAACTTAGGAGAAGGCAATGGACAAATGTAAGTCAGAGTCCACACACTTAGAGGAAGCACCTTCATGCCTAATACCAAGATCAGGAAGAAGGTGCCTCCAAAGGTCAGCATGTCCTTGTTTGATAATAAACATCCTCACATATTTTTAAGAAAATATAAATTATAATATCTTTCCCAGTTCAGGTGTCAGAAAATATCAGCAACATATATGCAGCAGACTGATTTACTCTCATGAGATAATACCAGGCAGCAGGCAACAGAACATGTGCCCAGCTGGCAGGATCAATGACTAGCAACCTGGGCACTATCACTGGTACCAAGTGCAAATAAGGAAACAGTGGAAACATATCTACTCTCAGCTCTTCCTCTGCTTTTGAACTTATAGAACCTTTTTGTGCAAATTTAATATTGCTTCTTCCCTTCTGTTACATTTTGCATTATTCCATCAGTTTTTTTTTTTCTTCCCTTTCCAGTATAATCAATCCAGCTATTGCCACGGTTCAAACTGTGCTGTTCTCTTAGATTCATCACAAGATACAATTTTAGGAAGGCCGTACATCTCCACTCCTGTCCTCTCCCAAATTACAGTTCCCCTGGGATCCCCTGTGTGCTTCTTCTAGCTTGCTCCCTCCCCGATTTTCACTGCAGATCCTGTCAGGACTCTGGCATGTTACCTAATGTAGTCAGGCTGGATTGTCTTCTGGGTGGCTCATGTTCTGTATGTAGATCAACCCCTTGGTCCTATCAATGGAGATGCTGACATGAGAGAACCCAAACCAATGGCAGCTTTTGTACACTGGGTCCTAACTCCTCCCATACTGGAGAATTCTGGTTTAGAATTGGAACTAGGCTATGTTTGCATGAGAGTTTGGCTCAATCTTTGTTGTTTGTAGAAAGAAGCCCCAGTACCTTCTGTTCTGTATCTTCCTGCTGACCTAGGCTGATTCAGTGGGTACTACAGACTTTGTAATTTCAGCATTTAAAAAAAGAAAGAAAGATGGAAGAAAGAAAGGAGAGAGGGAAGGAAAGAAGGGAAAAAAGAAAAGAAAAATGACATCATGACTTAGCACACTGCAAAAAGCCTTTGAAAAATCAAAAGCCTGTGGCGCTCCGCTAATCTACCTCGCTCAGCTGGCAGGTGTATGGAGGCTTCTTGTGTGCAGAGAAGCTGCAGGCACAGCGGATGTTTCTTTTCAGTGCAGGGAGAATGTTGGGCTTTAGTCTTGCCTGTTGAAAGGAGATGAAAAGAAGCCTAAAAATGCTATGGAAAGGCAGTGGGCTGACAGAATAGCCCAGAAGTCACAAAAGGAAGATGTCAGCAAGGAACACCCCTGGCTATTCACTGAGCAGTTCCTAAGCAACTTTTAATGGAAGGTCAGACATAAGCAAGATAAAGGGAGGAAAAACAACATTATTTTACACAATGAGGTGACTGTGAATGCTGTCAGTTAAGGGGAGAAATAGACTGGTCAGTCTCTGCTCTTACTGATCTGCGAAGTATTATTTTTTTGCGAGTATAAATGAAAGTCGTTTATAAAAGAACCTATAAATTTGAGCAAGTGTTAATCACCCCGACAATGAGAATGAATACATTATCATTAAAAAGGCTTCCTGCAAGGCCTACCAATGGGGATCTGCCAATGAGTTTTGATGCCTTTATTTTTCTCCAATCCAATCCATAGGCATTTCATTTATTCTTCTTTACAATCAATTCTTGTTGTGCATTTTCTCTCGGTGTCAAATGATGCTAGATGCATGCAAGAAAGGAGCTCTGGCTCCAAGACATGTAGAGTGCAGGCTGGCTATGCACCCAGGAATGTTGAGCAGTGAGAGAAGCAAGCAGGCACCTTGGTATCAGGCAGGGCGTCCTAAGGAGGGCAATCAGAACAAACCTTCACTTATTCTTCTCAGAAGTTCTTTGCTTCTTCACTCAGATAATTTAGATATTTTTCTTTCACTGAAAAAAAAATCGACATTACCTTTCCTTTCCTTTCAGTTTGTGCCAAACAACATATTTTGAGTACTCATGAATATTTCATTACCTAAGTTTGCATGATGCTGTTAATAATGTCCAAATTCTAAATTTAGTGTGGCTTCTTAAAGTCATTTTATTTGTATGGTCTCTAGAGTATTGGACATGATGTGCTTTCACGCCGGGATCTACTTCTTTGAACAATAATGTCTCTGGATAGCCTGGGTCATTCCCTGAATCTCCCTCCATCTTATGCTTATTTTTCTCTCAGGCCTCTAACTTTCCTCTCAACCTCACAGTAATGTTCCAACCTGGAACCTTCTATTTTCCAGGATTTATGGGCTTAAAAGTCCCCTATTTACACAGAGCAGTTTCCATTTTGAAATTTCATCATTATTTGTGATGAGTTTTTCTGAAGTAACTGAAGCTTGGGTTCCATAAAATATGCATGACTTTCCCAAAGGTGTTCACTCCAGGCTGGCTCCAGGAAATGCTCTGTGACCTACAGAAGAGGCTGGGTGGGGTGAGAGCTGGGCCCTGTCTCCTCCAGAACTCCAAACTGTATTCCTGACACTAGTGAGGAGTATTTTTAGGTGCCAATTTGTCAATGGACACAACAGAGAAATATCACTCTGATGCTTTTGGGCTTCTAGGAAGGTTGAAGTATCTGTAGAAACAGGAATATCTTTATTTCTTTTTTGGAGTCAGGGACACAGAAAATTCTTAGATTTTTTTTTTTTTGAAATCTTGAGACTGAAAATTTTTTTTAATTTTTAATTATTATAGAAGAGTTGATCTCTTAAGAAAAGGTTATTAGTCTCATAATGATCATGGTAAATTCCTAGCCTTCTCCAAAATGAGAAACGTAAAATTTGAGGGTTTAAGAGGGCGATTTTTAGGAACAGTGGGGCAGTACAAGGGTAACATACATGCCAAAGGAAGATACACAGGAAAGTAACAGTGTTGTTCTAGAGACAATACAAAGAGAGAGATAACCATCATAACCATGTCTTAAACCATAGATCCCAACTCATGGAGTACAATTACAAAATAAAGTCAAATGTTGCTCAGACCAGAGCTCCCCAACACAACAGAGGAGTTGGTAAATAACAGATTAATACCACTGAAGAATATTTGTAAGTTCTTATAAAGAATTCCAGAAAAATCCCAGTGAGCAAGGAGCCTTCCCACAGCATCAAACAACAGTTCATCCTGTGTTGCAGTCCCGCATCAGCCTGGGTTCAGGTCCTGAGATGGGGAAGGGGTGTCAGTGTGAAGAAATGAATTGTCTTAACCACCAGATGAGTTTCACACAAGTGGCTGGCCCAAATAATTCCAGCTATTTTTATTTATACTTCAAAAACACGCATCCTTTACTGTTGGATAAATTCTGGTTGTAATAAAAGAAACTCAGAGCCAGAATCTGGAAAAGGCTGAAATATCAAAGAGAGAAACACCATAATCAAATCTCATCCAGCTATCTTCCAGCTTCCTTAGCCTCGCTCCTGGTCACTTCTAATGCCTCATCTGTCTTCCCAAGCCTGCCTTAAATACCTTCTTCACCCAGCTGTATTACATCCAGGTTAAGATTAAAGGCATGAGCTAATACTATTTGGTAGCCAGCCTTGAACTCATAGCCTTTGATGGTAATAGAAGCCACGAACACCACATAGATGCCGGTTGTGGTGGGACCGTGGACTATACATGGCCCTTGGCATCAGCTCAGGCCTGAGTGTCATCATGGCCCCAGATCACAGCACAGGCAACCCAGATCAGCATGTCCCAGATGACAACATGACGGTAGGACACCAACATGCATCAAGTTGTTGAACAGACTCTGGGCATCAACAAAGCTTTTAATAGTTACTGAAACATGGGCATCAGCATAGATCCTGGCTGATGTAGGGCTGCAGACACAGACATGGCCTTTGAAAGCAGCTCAGGCTCAGGTAGTATCATAGTCCCAGGTGGCAGTACAGGCCACACAGATCAGCATGGCCCTGGTGGCAACAGAGTCCTCTGACACCAACATGGTCACTGTAGGTGGAGGTTTTTTGTTAGGATCTCTGATTCCACAAACAAGTACACAGACACTTATTAGTAATTATAAATGCTTGACTGACAGCATAACTAGCTCTTTCAGCTTAAATTAACCCATACTTTTTATCTATGCTCTCCAACATGGCAGTACCTTTATTCAGTAGGGCATGTTCATCTCCTGCTACCTCTGCATTTGGATGGCAACCCACCCTTCTTCTTCCCAGTATCCTATCAGTCTGGAACTCCCAGCTAGCCTCTTCCTACCTAGATATTGACCAATTGGCTCTATTAAACCAATGAAAGTAATGCATATTTATAGTGTACAAAAGGATCATTCCACAGCAGGCCGCCAGTGGCAGCCCAGACCCTGGACATTCTCGTAGCCTTTTGTGACAACATGGGTCACGACGGTCAACACAGATCCAGGTTGCAGTAGCATTACAGACCTGAACATTGCCTTTGGCAGCAGCCTGAGTCTGAATGCTAACCTGGCTCCTGGTGGCAAGCAGGCCACCCACATCAGCCTGTTTCACACTGCCTTCACTTCTTGAGTTCTGCTGCTTTCCAAGCACACGAACCATCCTCTTTCTCTTCCATTTCTCCACCATGTATTTGTTCATCATAATGACACTCACTTGCAAATGCTGTGAGGCCTTTGAATGTCCCACCCAGATTGTAGGACCCAGGCTCCAGAAAGTCTATTTCTTATGTCTGAATACCAAATTAACATCATAGTCTATAATGTCTGCCATAAAAAGACAGCAACAAAAGGAGTTTAGCTAACCTTCTTCTGTGCAGCAATCACCAGAGTTTCAGAGATCAGATGTGTGCTACATACATTTCCTTTCAGCTTCTCTGCTAACAGCAGGGTCCAGGGGATGCAAGCCTGGAGCTAGAAACTAGTGAGCATTAAGCATTAAGGGAACATTTGACAGTTGATTGTATTTTGGAGAAAATAACTTGTTGTAAAGTTCTTTTGTTGCCTTAGAACTTTTATTTTGTTGCAATTAACAAAATCAAATTCAGACTTAGCCTCCGTGTTATGATGTACCTTAAGGAGGATTCTGCATAACAAATATCTATTGAAACAAGACATAGCTTGTTTTTTATTTTCGTCTTTTATTTTGTTCTACTTTTTTTCAAAGCAAGGTTCCTCTGCATAGCCCTGGTGGTCCTGGAACTCACTCTGTAGACCAGGCTGGCCTTGAATGGAGATTCACCTTCCTTTGACTCCTAAGTTTTGGGGATTAAAGGTGTGCACCACTACCACCCAGCAACACCTAGATTCTTGATTGCTATTTTAGGATTAATATTATGAGAAATGTTATGAACAGTTTTATATTTGGATTAATTGTTTCTAGATAGACTAGTTATGAAGAGAAAGATAAGCAATTGTGTCCATAATGACAGATCAGTTGTAGTCACTGTGTTACCAAGCACCTGCATCCTTTGGCAATTTGTATGAAATGGAAATTCTTTGATCTCTTCCAGGTATGTTGAGTCAAGATTATGTATGTATGTATGTGTGTGTGTCTTCGTGTGTGAATGTGTGTGTTTATCTGTGTCTATGTGAATGCATAGGACACAACAATCTCTTTTTAAATTTTTTGTTTTGGAGAACTTGATATATAAGTAGTTTCTATTTCAACCCCACCCCTGCCCCTGCTCACTCCCTTCTTCCTTTTCATGGGCCTTCCATTTCTTCTCAAGTTCATGAATTCATGGCCTTTCTCTCTGTGTAATTATTATGCTTGCTAAAGTTTACAAGCTATGTCCCACACTAAATCTATTAGAAAACTGTTGGATGTCATTGCAATGACTGTCATATTGTCACTAAAAATGGTAATTTATAAATGAGTAGAAACCTTATAAAGAAATTCAGAATTACGTGTATAAATTGTAACATGAGATACATAAAATGAGGCTTAACAGAAAAACAGGAAGACTCTATTTGTAATTTTGAGATCGACTTTAGAGATATGCATGATATATGATGGGGTTTCATTACTATCATCTGATAGTTTATTTTTTATGATTAAAGTAGATACAGGTTGAAAGAGAGATACCTAGCATTAGATACAAAGTTACGATAATATTTTTTTTTTTTTGGTTAGGATGTGTAAAAGAAATAATAGCTGCCAGATAAATGGTATTTTAACTCTTAAACATGGTGTTGCTTCTCTGCATCTCTCTGACTGAGTTAAAAACACAGGCTGAGAGAGGAAGAGCTCTCTTTGACAGAACACCTGCTTTCTATACAGGATTCCTCAGCTACTTCACACTTCCTCAGCTACCTCAGGCTTCCTCAGTTACCTACCTCAGGCTTCCTCAGCTACCTCAGGCTTCCTCAACTACCTCAGGCTTCCTCAGTTACCTACCTCAGGCTTCTTCAGCTATCTCAGACTTCCTCAGCTACCTCAGGCTTCCTCAGCTACCTCAGGCTTCCTCAACTACCTCAGGCTTCCTCAGCTACCTCAGGCTTCCTCA
>PVIH01015711.1:0-48521 GCA_004025045.1 Sigmodon hispidus
TGGTGGTGGAGGTGGTGGATGGTGATAAAGGTGGAGGTGATGGTGGTAGTGATAGTGATGATGGTGGTGGAGGTGGTGACAGTAATAAATATCAACTATAGTTTATTAAGAGCCTGAAAAGTGTCAGAAATTATAAACATTAGTTCTTTTTATTAATTTTGTTTAAATTGCCAAAGTCAAGCTCCTAAACCAGCTAGATGACAAAAAGAAGAGAGTTCACAGGTAGAAACCTGAGGTTAATGGGGCAGAGGGCCCAGCAGTCAAGGCAAATGAAGGGAGCACAGTCTCTGTGTCCAGAATGGACAGTGAACAAATTCCTGTCCATCTTTCCTACCATGTCTCTTCATGTCCTGTTGCTGCTGCACAGAGTATCCAATATAATCAACTCGACCTGCCACATATACACGGTCCTGAGGTCTTGACCACAGGCAGTTTTGGGTGCACAGTAGGAAGACCATATTTAATTTGTGCCTCAACAGCAGGAAGCCTGGTCCAAGGGTGGCTCTAGGGTAGTTCATGGTGTCTCCAAAATAGTGGCATTGGGGGCATAGACTCTTTCTTCTGTGATTTCATTCTTGTCCCCATCTTCTCTTGGTCACAGGAGAGCTGCTGCATCTATTGGCATCTCATCATCATGTGTGCATGACCAAACAGGAAGGACATCATCAGGCCTTGTCCATTTTTTACTTGTCAAGGTCTTACTGGCGGGCTTGAACCCTACAGCCTCCCATCCAGGGGTTAACAGATTTTCTGGGCAGTCTGAAAAGCAGCCAATGAAAGAAAGGTGGTTTCTTGAGGTCGTGTTCTAAACCCAATCAGCTACACAATCCAGGCACGAGGCCCTGTTTCAGCCTTTGCTAAAGGCCAAGGCCAAAGGAGCACCCTTGATCTGATCATCTGTGTACCTGCAGGGCTACACGCAGACAATGCTAGGTCGTACCTGCAGACCTAGTGAGGGATTTAACAAAGGTGGGCACTGGGGACTGAGGCCCTCAAATGTCACCCTCAGGCATCTGGGGCAGCAGTGGGAGCAACTGAGCCTCTCACCGCTGATATGGGCTTCAGGAGTTCAGGCTGGCAGCATGACAGGCTGGAGATCGACCCCCAACTGACCAGTGCCAAGGCTCACAGTGGGTACTCAGTAAGAGACGCTGACCCTCTGTTTTCTATTACATCCCATGCCAGTCCCAGCCAGTTCTGCAAGCACTTCTCCCTCAAGAGGGCTTCGCCAGCTCTGTTGGAACTTGGCTTTGCCAAATCAATGATCAATATGCAATGGATTCAGTCTGCAGGCTGGGGCGCCAGGAGCCAGCCCGGCTGTCGGATCTCTGCCACATTCTGACAAGACAGATTGGTCTCTGGAATCCTTCAGGGAGAAGTAGGGAAGAAAGCAAACTTCAGTTTTCCCTGGCTCATCTTTAAAATTGAAATTGCACATAAACATAGGAGGAAAAATCCTTAGCTCTACTCCAAAGAAAAACACATCCTCTTAGTCTTGAGACAAGAGACCCAGCTCTGTTTCCATGACTTGGTCAGCAGCTGGAGCTAAGTGAAATAGGGTGTCTCCCTGACCCTGGCTCTCCTCAACACCTGCAGGCACCAACCAAAGACAAAGATAGGCAGGTCAGATGTGACTGACACTCCTTCGTGGAGAGGGAGTCTCTGAGAGCCAGCACAGCTCTTAGAGGAAGTGGTGCAATGTGTTCATTCCACAGATAGGGAAACAGAGGCCTGGAAATGAGGAGGGTCACTCAGCTGCCAAGCAACAAGGAAAGACATAATCAGGAGCTTAAATCCACATTTTATGACCCCACTCTCTTCAGAATCAAGGTGTGAATGTGTAGTGATATAGTGTAGAGAACAGAGCCCCCACAGAGTTAACCATAGAGGTCAGGCAGTGTCACACACCTTTAATCCTAGCACTTGAGAGGCAGAGATCCATTTGGATCTCTGTGAGGTCAAGGCCAGTCTAGACTACTCGAGATTAATCTAGTCCAAAAGAGAAACAGAGCCAGGCAGTGGTGGCTCACACCTTTAATCCCAGCACTAGGAAGGTTGAAACAGGAAGTGGTATGGCTGGGCAGAGAAAGGGACATAAGGTGGGAGAGGACAGTTCAGCACTTCCATTTCAGCCTGCCCTGTACCCTGTTCCCTTTCTTCCCCTTCCCTTTCGGCTGAGGACTCAGAGGACTCAGCCTGACTTGTGGAGACAGGATCTGCCCCTTTGGCCTGAGGATTCAGTATAGTGAGAAGTTCCTCTAGTAGTTTGTTCCTCCGTCTCTCTAAACCCAATATCTGGCTCTGGATTTTTGTTATAAGACCAATTAGGATTTGTGCAACATGAATGGTTGCAATACAACATATGTACATGGACATACTTGTGTGTGTGCTTGCTTATGTGTGAATATGTAAATACATTGCGTTACATGCTCATGTGAGTATAAATGTACATATGTGTGCATACATGTCTTTGGTACTTACAGGTGCAGATACACATACGCATGTATGTGGGGGGTAAATACTGGTACTTACAGGTGTAGCTACACATATACATGTGTGTGTGGTGGGCTAAATACACAGGTATGCTGTAAAGCATATAAAGGTACACATGTACACACATGATACAAATGTATAGATGTGCACATGCAAGTTGTATATAAGCACACATGTATGTATGAACAGGTGTGCATGCATACACACATGTATATAAGTGCATCTTCATGGATATTTATTCATGTCTATAGGCAATGGGCATACATGTGCACACTTGAATACTTAGGTGGGTTATGTGAACATGAATATATGTATTCATGTGTTCATGCATATTTGTGAGTGCAACAGAGTAATTCAAGGAGACCAGCTCCCATAAGTACCTTCCAGAGATATTCTGCAACATGTGCACTGCACTCAGGCTTTATTCAGAGACATTCAGCCAAATCCCTTGGCAGAGGCCTGGCATGGTATTAAAGGCCCAGGACTCAACATCCAGGCACTATATGGCCCTGACTGAACCAATCTCATTCTTCTAGGCATTACTCATTAGTATGTCTGAATACCCAGGATGCTTCACTTCATATGGCTTTCCTTCTGAAATGCCCCATAACCTTCCCAGCATGCCTCCAGATAGTAGATACAGGCTCATTCACTGTGCCAGTGTGGCCTGCCACCAGTTGCTCTTGATCACCATCTTTGGGGGACACATACTGCCTGCCTGCCTGCCATAGAACAACCAGATGCAGACTGTCTGGCCTAATTGTCTGTCTCTGAGAAAGGGGGCTTGTCCGGCTCTTTTATAAATCCTTGTCATCCCAGAGGCCTCAACATTTGCCCCAAATGCAGCCCAGGGCTTCCAACCCAAGGACTAAGAACAGGCTCCTTAATTCTTACCTCTGGCTGCTGAGCCCAGAGTGGAGCTGTGGCCAGCATCCCCAAAGCATGTAGTTACCATCCCCATGGGCCCAGGTCACTCACCTGACAAGCCCCCAGATGCCCTTGCCAGGCTGACCCCGCACACTGTTCCCAGGACAGATCCAATTGCCTTTATAAGGCTTGTGTCTAGACATCCATCATTTGTAAGCATGAGGTTGTGCACAGTTGGGGCCTGGAATAGACTACCTGAGTGAGTCCCTGCTGTTTCTCACAACAGGGCTCCTCTCTGTTCTGGGGAGGTCCACAGTGCTGCCTGCAGAGGGAGAAGCCATCTCTCCAACATTTGTATCTGACCAGTGCCTGCTTGCTCTTCTCATCTTCCTTTGGCTCATCTCCAGGACCAAGTCAAACACTCCAGGGAGCATTCTCACCTAGAAAACATCCCATTGGAAGGAGTGCTTACATCCCTAAGGAGCACCCTGTCCTAGGCAGCATTCACACACCAGGGACTGCCTCAGTCCCTAAGGAGCACAGCCCACAGCTGTCTTCCCAATAACCCCTCCATATACTGCAAAGATGATACATGCTGTCACCTCCTCCCAGAAGCTTTCCTAGCCAGACAACAACTATAAACACAATGCCAGGCCTCCTCTAACTCAAGTGTGCTGCCGACGGGGTTGTGGCATGGAAGCTTCTGCACAAACCAGCTGAAGTTGTCCTGATCGGTGGCCCCTATTAGGGCCTCAGGATAAGAAGGACCTTTTTAATAACCATGGTGGTTATTCCTCCCAGATCACATTCTCAGATGACAGCACAGGGCACTTTGCTACTCCTGAGTGAGAATGTGCCCAGGATGGGCATCAGAAACCATGTCCTGCACAAGCACAGAACTCAGGACAGGCCCATGGTCTGAACTGCTTGGCTTCTGCCTCATCCTAGTTGAGCATCGCTGCCCTGTGAGTCCTCTAGGGCTACAGTGCTCCCAAGGAAGCTGCACTGTCTTCAGGTAACAGAGACCAAAGACAAAGGCTCCCCTACTGAGTTCAGGGACTCAAGCACAAGTCCAGGCACTACAGGTCATAGTTCAAAGGTCCCCCTCCCTATCCCATCTGTCAGTCAGGAAAAGGCCCTGGCCAACCTTGGTGGGGAGAATGATCCTCCTTCAGCCCTAGAACGGAAATGTTAAGTCTGGAAACTCCAAATTATTCCTTTAGCTACCTTCTCCTTAACGCTCTGCCTCAGTAGATCTGGGGTTGCCTAGGGGCAGGGACCAGTGTCTGGCACTAAACTCAAGACTTCTGTGAAATGGACACATGAGATCTTCTCAACATTCACTTGCTGTCCCTTGAACCCACTCCTACAAAATCGCCTAGCATGGGGCAGGTCAGTCTGGCATTTGTCAAACGTGCATTGATCTCGAGCGTTCCTTCCAGCTTTGAAAACCAGGGTAGCACTGCATTAAACTTCAACAATTGCCGACATTGGTATAGAGCTTGGGAGCCTAATCCAGGCTCCCACTGAGACCGTGGTTATGATTCACGATCCCGCAGCACTAGGAGGTGCGCAGAGGAGGGAACTGAGGCCGACTGAGGAGGTGGCTCAGCAGGGGAACAGGGACCCCAAGCTTCACAAGAATGATGCTCACAGGCGGTTCGGCGTTCTCTGTCACGCTTCTACGGGTTCACCCTCCAATCAGGCCGCGGACCCCGAGCCAGCCCCTTGTTGCACGCGGGTGTGCACGCCCGCGCGCTCAGTTTCTTGTAACCTAACCGAGTGAGGTAGAGGCTAAGGTCTTAGAAAGAGCAGGCTTCTAGAACTCACCGCTCAGGCCAGCCCGCACTCAGCCGGGCCCCGCAAGCTGCAATCAGCCCTGGAGGGGGCGCCCTCACCGAGTGCGCGCCTTGCGCCGCCGCCTCGGGCTCCTCCCCGGCGCCGCCGGCAGGTTCGCCCAGGCGGCCGCGGGCTCCGGCTCCCGGCCCGCTCCCCCCCGGGCCGGTGGCTCGGGCCTGCGGGGCGTCCCGCCCCGCCCCGTTGCGCCCTCCCCGCTGCGCAACTGGACTCAAGTTGGAAGCCGAACCGGGGCGGCGGCACTTGCACCAAGCGCACCGCGGCGGCGTTGGAGACGCTACACCGGCAAGCGGGGAGGGCGAGGCGGCGCCCGCACGGCAGAACGCGGACCACGGGGGGCGCCCGCACCCGGAACAGCAGGAGGACAGCGGGTGTAGGCGCCCAGCCCCGCAAAGTAAAGTTGCAGTCGGAGGTTGGGCGCGGGGGCCCGGAAGAGCGGCAGCTAGCGCCCTGGCTCGCCTAGTCCCAGCCAGGAGGATGGGAAGCAGATTGTCCGTGCTGCCGCCTGCAGCCTTCAGCCCAGTCGGGTACCCGGACGGTGGAGTCGCTCGCGTGCGCCAGCTTGGACATTGCATCCCCGTGGGCTGGCGGCCCCGGCGCTCCCACTGAACCCAGGCCGAGGGCGGGGCCGCGCGAGGACCCGGGACCTACTCCCCCTTCCCCCCACCGCCGCGTCGCCGCGCTCTCCGGGCACCTCCAGCTCTGCACTTACGCGCGCGGCAGCTGCGGGGAGCCCGGCAGCCACGCTCTCCGGAGCGCCGCCCGCCCGCCGGGCCACCACGGCCGAGGGCCGGCTGCGGGGCTTCGCGGCCCCCAGCAGGCACGCCGGAGGAGCAGGCGGCGATGCGGACGCCGACCCTGGCTGGGGGGCGCCCGAGCTGCCGCGGCTGCGCCCCGGCTCCTGGCAGGACCGCGTAGCTCGCGGGAGGACCATGGCGTCCCCGGCGCTGGCCGCGGCGCTGGCGGTGGCGGCGGCTGAGGGCCCCAACAGGAGCGACGCGGGCGACTGGGGTAGCGGCGGGGGTGCCAACGCCTCGGGGACTGATTGGGGGCCACCGCCGGGCCAGTACTCCGCAGGTGCCGTGGCGGGGCTGGCAGCCGTGGTGGGTTTCCTTATCGTTTTCACCGTGGTGGGCAACGTGCTCGTGGTGATCGCTGTGTTGACCAGCCGAGCGCTGCGCGCCCCGCAGAACCTCTTCCTGGTGTCTCTGGCCTCAGCTGACATCCTGGTGGCCACACTGGTCATGCCCTTTTCGCTGGCCAATGAGCTCATGGCCTACTGGTACTTCGGGCAAGTGTGGTGTGGTGTGTACCTAGCACTGGACGTGCTCTTCTGCACCTCGTCCATCGTCCACTTGTGTGCTATAAGCCTGGACCGATACTGGTCGGTGACGCAGGCGGTCGAGTACAACCTGAAGCGCACACCGCGCCGTGTCAAGGCCACCATCGTGGCTGTGTGGCTCATCTCGGCTGTGATCTCCTTCCCGCCTCTCGTCTCGTTCTACCGCCGGCCCGACGGCGCCGCCTACCCGCAGTGCGGCCTCAATGATGAGACCTGGTACATCTTGTCCTCCTGCATAGGATCCTTCTTCGCGCCCTGCCTCATCATGGGCCTGGTCTATGCACGCATCTACCGCGTGGCCAAGCTGCGCACGCGTACGCTCAGCGAGAAACGTACCCCCTCCGGCCCCGACGGCGCGTCCCCGACCACAGAGAATGGGCTGGGCAAGGCGGCGGGCGAGAATGGGCATTGCGCGCCCCCGCGCACGGATGTGGAGCCAGATGAGAGCAGCACGGCGGAGAGGCGGAGGCGCCGGGGCGCTCTGCGCAGAGGAGGACGGCGGAGAGAGGGCACCGCCGAGGGGGACATGGGCAGCGTAGACGGACCTGGACCAGGGCTGGCGGCCGAGCAAGGCGCTCGTGCGGCTTCTCGGTCCCCAGGTCCCGGCGGGCGCCTGTCTCGGGCAAGCTCGCGTTCCGTCGAGTTTTTCCTGTCGCGCCGGCGCCGGGCACGCAGCAGCGTGTGCCGCCGCAAGGTGGCCCAGGCGCGTGAGAAGCGCTTCACCTTCGTGTTGGCGGTGGTCATGGGCGTGTTCGTACTGTGCTGGTTCCCCTTCTTCTTCAGCTATAGCCTGTATGGCATCTGCCGCGAGGCCTGCCAGTTGCCTGAACCTCTCTTTAAATTTTTCTTCTGGATCGGCTACTGCAACAGTTCGCTCAACCCGGTCATCTACACCGTCTTCAATCAGGACTTCAGGCGCTCTTTCAAGCACATCCTCTTTCGAAGGAGGAGAAGGGGCTTCAGGCAGTGACCCTCAGGCTGCCTGGCACTGACCTCCTGGACAGCTCAAAACTCGAGCAGACAGAGGGACCAATCAGGGGTGGCCTCTCCAGAGTTCCAAGAGTGGCCTGGAATTCAGGGCACATTATGGAATGTGGCCAGCAGGAGCTGGGGGAGAGACAACTGGGCCTCCGGGAGTGGGGAGGAGAAAGGGGGGGACTCCTTTGCCTTCCCATCTCAGCGAGTGGCTGTGGCTAGGTTGGGAATCCAGTTCCTGAGAGAGCTTTTGGGGAGTGTGGCTGTGAAGTTAGGATTTTAGAAGGCAGACAACTGCAGCAAGAACCCCCACCCCCAACTCTCAATGTTCCCTGGGAGCAAGGACTGACTTCCTATGACCTAAAAAGCGCTTTCTGGGGGAGGAGAGAGGGTGCAGACAATCTCTGGTATCTAAGAGTACTTGTTTGCCAAAAACAATGACAGCCAAAACAACCAAACCATTTTCTAAATAAACCTTTGTAATCTAAGTGGCAGGTGCATTGGTCAGTCCTTCAGCTAGGGTGTGAGGGAGCTCTCCAGATTGTCCCCTAAGTGTCCCCCACAGGCACAAACTAGGGGTGCTCTGAGCTCACTGCTTCTCTTCACAAGGAAGGAGGGGCCTCGTTAAATAGTTAAATGTTTGGGGCACATGCAAAGTGTATACTCAAAATTCTTTTCTGTAACTGGCTCAGAGGCAAAATAAAGGAGGGCCTCAAACTGATTCCAAGTTTAGATCCTGGGAGGGGTGTCCTCCCCACATTCCAGCAGTGCTTTGCTTCAGGCATTGCACTCAAAGCTCTGTGTAGTTTCGGCATCCAGTATACTCTGGATTGCCTCTTTAAGTGGACAAGTTGGGTGAGACCTGTTCCAAGAAGTCATCCTCCACACATGGGGTGGGATTGTGGTCAGATGCCTTTGCCTAGTTGCTGAGTGGTCAGAGAGAGCTGGATAGTCCCCACCTATTGCTTCTGAATCAGAGCCAAGGTCATTGTATCCCAGAGCAAAGGGAACCTGTTGGGAAGGGGAGGTTCTAGAGAGCCCCAAGGACTTCCCAGGGCCCATCCCATGTGGCAAGTCCTGGCAGCCCCCAGGGTAGGTTGAGAGGAAGAGTTGTCTCTACACCTGTGATCCAGCTCACTGCAGATGGGGAGGCTAGAAGGCTCTTGTCAGGATCCCTGCTGTGACCTCCTAGCCTGTATCTTTCCCGTGTCCCCACCCTTATCAGTCCTGGTCTCCCCAAATCTCTGCCGAGTAAGACACCAGAGCAGTTTCTTTCTGGTCCAAACTACCAAAGCTGTTTCTTGGGAAAAGAGCTTGTGTGTGCATTTGTACACACACACACACACACACACACACACACACACACAAAACCGCTTGGTCTCTTCATCCACTGGATTCTTGCCTTATTCCACAGTGTTAGGCCATCACTTCATGTGGTGACACACTTTGTTCTGGGTTTAGGCCCAAATGGGGAAACTGAGCCTAGAGTATTGAGAGGAACAGAATGGGCTACCTAAGGCAGATTAGGGAGACCTCTCTCTCTCTGGTCCTATGAAGAAAGAACTTTGTGAGATGCCAATCTGGTCTAAGGGCACAGTCAGGGGTCCTGGGGGTGATACATGGGAAATGGCACAGTTGATCCCACTAGGGAGTAGATTGTACCCCCGGATTCTCCCACAGGCTTATAGAAAGGCCTCCCCCTGGGCCCAGGGCCTCAGAATTGCTTCTGTAGAATTGCATCTCAGAGCATCTAAGAACAGAGCCTAGATTATTGATGAGATGGGGGACAGTCCCATTCAGTAACCTCAAATCCAACCCAAGACACCTTTGTCTTAAGCAAAGTAGCATTTTTTGAATTCTGTGAATATTGGTACAGGCACATTCCATGAAGTTCAGAGAGGTGTAGTCTGGGACTACACAGCTAGCCATAAGACCCAGGCAGGGTTTGGGTTCCCTGACTCAAAATCCTACCACAAACTAAAGATTTCCAGGCAGGTCTTCATTAACTCTTAGGTTGTGGGGATTGGATTCCTGCAGAGTAGAAAGGACCCAGGCAGGGACTAACTGTAGGAAAGGGCGACTGTGTTTTATGGAACTGGATCCTGGGTTGTGGGTAGGAGGAGAGAGACATAACAGAAGACTGGGAAAAAAGCCTGGGTGCCAGGTTGAAGAGGTAGAGACCTCCTAGGCTGGGGGGTGGGGTGGAGAGCAACTTTGAGCCCCTAGAAAGCTGAGTTCTACAGAAATGTTGGCCCAGCAGCCAGAACTGACTTGGTATGCAGACTGGGGTGACCTGGAGCTGATCATCTGTGAGTTCCAAGAGCCCTGGGTGCAGTAGGGGCCACGTCAGCTCAGAGCCAGGCCTCTTGGGGATTAGCTCTGTGAACATGGCTGGAGCTCCCTCCACTGGGGCTGTCAACAAACCCTAGTCTCATTTCCTAAGCTCAGGAATGATGCTCTAGACTCTGGCTTGCACCCCACATAGTGAGGTAGCTGTGCATGCTCTCAGGGTCAATGCCTGGAGAGGCAGCTAAGCAGCTGGTTAAACAGACAGCCTGCTACAGGACATGCAGCCTTGCTGGTGTTTCACATCTTTTGAGAATGAGGTGGATGCTCATGTCTGCCTGGGATGCTGTGACCCCTGATTGTTCCCACATGCAGCCCTAGTGTATGGAGGAGGGGGCTTCCATGAGCTGTGGGCCAATGGCTCTATCTACTCCTGTGCTAGCTGAGATCTCTATGGTCCAGACATTAATTAGCCTCCTCTATTTCCAGATCTCTTTTACAAAGCCAAAGTTGTCGTGCTCTGTCTATAGCTGAGGAGGCTGAGGCCTAGAGGTGATGATGGCCCAGGTCCCTGAGGTAATGGGGAGGAGAGGAAGCAACTACTCTGAAAGACCCAGCTGCAGAGAGCATATATTCTGAGCCCTAACCCCAGCTCCATGGGTGACATAGACGTGACTCTGGGCCTCACAATAGAGGTTGCACAACCTCCGGAAGAGTGAACGGATGTCACCTCAGCAAGGTGGAGGAGGGCAGACCTTGAACACAGGGTGCTGTCCTAAGTATAGGGTGCTCAGGTCCCCCTGCCTGCCCCAGCCTGTATTTCTTTCCTGCCAAGAGGATGGACACATGTGAATATGCTTACCCCGGATGTAGACGCTCAATCAGTGGAGAGAGGGAAAAGATAATCCGGATATCCCCTTACAGTTCAGGACAGAATCCAAAAGAACTCGAGATTGCTAATACTCAACAGAAGAGCTTGGATCTCTGAAGCCCCCCAGGGTGGGGGCGGAGGATGGGAGGCACGTTGTTGTAACACCTGATGGCAAGAAGGTCACCCTTCCTGGAGCGCTGGCAGTGGCTGTATTTTTATATCAAATCTATGGGCTGGGCTCAAATAGTCCAGCATGCTGTTGTTTCAAAACACGGGTTCCTGCAGGCCTGTCTTGAGTCTGGTTGGTCAGCTGGGACCTTTTTTCCAGTTAAATGCCAGCTTCACAGACTCCAGCCCATACATTCTCCTTAATTGGGTATATCTCAGGGGCAGTACATGGGTGTGGGGTGGAGATTTTATAGATGATAGGTAGGATCCTTGGAATTTAGGGACAGAGAAAGGAAGTGGCAGGAACCTCCACTGCCAAAAGAGGGCCTGGGAGGGACCCAGGGTTCCTTCCCACAAGGCTTTCTCCCACTTGACACCAAGAGTAATATAAAGGCACAGTTTCCCCCTGCCCACCTCCTATACTTCCTACCAAGGCAGAGCAGGGGGTAAAAGGGCCAAGGTGCCTCCAGCAGGGTGCAGCGCAGTCCTCTGAAGTCAGCCTAGGAAGCCCGGTCAGCTGCAGACTGGGCCAAAAGCAAGCCCTGGAGACCAAAAATGTATTTCTTTCCTGCCAAGAGGATTTGTGGCTGCTCACAGTAAAAGCCCAGGAACAATGGGATCATTATGGTCAAGATAAGAAATCAGTCCACTCAGGGCAGAGAGAATGCTGGGTAGTGAGCAGGGTAGAAGGCATCCTGCCCTTAGGTCTGAACACAAACTAGGCCCAAAGCTGCCTGGCAGCCATGGAGAAAAAAAGAAATAGGCTATGTACACATTTATTGATGTGGGGCTGACAGCAAAAGCTGGAGACCAGGAAGTCTACAGCCTATGACCTCCTCAACTGGGAAGAATCTGCTCCCAGCAAGGGTTTTCAGGTACTTCAGGTACCCAAGCATGCAGTTCACTGCACCAGCCCAATCTCTAGGCTCGGTCTTCCTCTGTAGCCACAGGCGGTGTCAGAGTCAAGGGATGCTTAGGATCAGCAGCCATGTTTGAAACTATGGCTGTGTAGCTACACTTCTACAACATGATCCTGGGAACACCAAGGCAGCAAGGCTGCCAGCACAAGGAGCATCCGGACTCCTACTAGCTGGATCCCATGGCCCAGCACAAGCCCACCTCAGAAAAGTCCCTTCTCATGCCCCTTCCTGTTCATCCCTGTTATCTCTGACTGCACCTTGCGGCCCCCCTCCCAGGCCTCTAGGAACTAGTTCTCAGTCTATGTCACACCTACCCTCACACCTATGTCTACCTGGGTCCACCTGGCCCACCCGACCTCTAGAAAGGCTCTCTGAGGCTAAGCTAGCCACTGCCCCTGTCTTCCAGTGCAGGCTTCAGGTCTGTGCTGCTCATTGAGGGGGTCACAGCAAACGGCTGAAGAGCTTGCAGCATCAGGAGACCCCGGCTCTGCCCCGTTCCTCTCTGATGCTGCAGGGGATTTTCCACTTTGAGCGCAGGCCCAGCTGCTACCTCCGGCTGTTCAGATATCGGTGGGCGGTTTCTCCCCCATTCGATCAGCTCCTGCTGACTCTAACTCCCGAAGAAGGAGCATCTCACTGGGACTGCAGCACAGGAGCTGGCCTGCTTGCTGAGCGTGAGGACAGAGATGCCCACCCGGATTGTCTGTTGCAGACCCTCTCCATTTCACCAAGAGTATAGCGTGGGCACCTAAAAGACAACAGTGACAAAGGACAAGCATAAGGGACCCACTGTGTGCCATGCCCATGTTACCTCTGTGTCTATCTCTTATACCCCATTAGGAATGCCTGTTTAACAGACATGAAAACTGGGCTCCAAGGAGGGAAGCCAGATGCTGTCAGTGACCTTGATGCCCTGTCACTCTCTCAACACACCATCCTGGCCACCCCTGTCAGTTTCAATTTTGAGTTGAGCCAATGAGCCTGGAGAAATGAAGCATCTAAGCTATGTTTGGTGGATGGAACCCATGCTGCCCCGTCTGGCTATCTCCTTCCCTCCTGCATCAAATAACACTTAAAGTTGAGACCAACAGACCCGGTCAGTGCCCAAGACCTCCATGCCACTCCAATTGCTTCATTATCCGTGACTTGGTCCACAGACTGACCCCCGGTGCTTCTGTGGGAGCTGCAGCAGGTCGGCACCCCTGGCAATGTGAACACAGCCTGCTTTGTGTTTGGCACGTCGTCGTCGTCTTAGAAACGACTCCGAACAATGAGGCAGCTTTTAAGATCACCCCACCCAGGATCTAAAATGCCAAAATGTTTGTGGTGAAAAATAATTCAGTTACCGGTTTCCTACTGGGTGCTGCCATCACAAATCGAATTGGAAGCAAAATCAGCCCTCTTTGAATTGGTTCAAATGAAGCTGTTATTCAAAATTGATTGTTGTTTTTGCCTCCATAAGGATTCAATAGGAGGCAAAACAATGGAGTGGTTATCTCACTTTTGGTATGGCTAAATAAAGGCCCTGGCTAGACAGCCACAGCTGGACAGCCAAGGGTGGGTTTGCCCTCTTGGCAGAGGGGAACTGGAACAGGCCAGCCAATGTGGGTTCCAGGCTGTGCCTGCAGAGAGCAGGAGAAATTGCCATTCATCTTGCTTGAGCATGTTCAAGGTGTCTACTTCATGGCCGGGGCACACATGATGATGGGGGGCAGGACACGAGCAGGGCACCACCTTTATCACTCAGCATAGGAATAGGTTTTGAAGTTGCTATAGCTGACCATATAGTGTAACTTGAGATACTGAAGCCACCCATGCAGAAATGGAACTATGGCTTACACTGAGCCTTGGTTTTTATTCCTTCAGCAATGAACCTAAGAAGAAAAACACATTATCCTGCCTCAGGCTTGGATGAGGACCTACAGTCACCAACAATCTGGTGATTGTGAGTTACAAAGTCTGCTCTTGACTGGGCCTAAGTCCTCAGACAGCTTTGCTTTGGCTTTGAGTCAGACCTAGTCAGGCCTGGGATATTGACTTCCAGGTTTCTAGTGTTCTATTCCATGTCATCTCATTCCAAGCTTCACATGAGCCTGTGTCCAATAGCTTCTTTATAAATGTCAGAACACCATCTGTGAATGTTTGAGAGGTCCAGGCTTGCCCCTAAACTACCATCAGACTTAGGGTTCGTAACAGAGCCTCGTAGCTAAGAGGGATTTCTTCCCATCTTTCAACTCGCCTAGAGGAGCTATGGAGGCCAGACTTCAGGTCTGGGACCACTGGGGAGTTAGCACCCATAGAGGGACCACTCTCTCAAGCTTCTGCTCTGCCTTCAGACAGCCTCCAGCACCTCAGGGGTATCCCCATGTGCCTGCACATATAGACAACTGCAGCGTGGCGCGCCAAGCATCAGCTGAGGAAATTGATGTTTGGAGAGTCTTGTCTGAGGTCTCTTGGATGTCTTCATGCCAAGGTTGCTCTCCAGCCTAAGCTCTCCTATTATGGGAGTTTACCAGTCATTGAAACAGCCAACTTCGTAGGAGTGCATGCAGGGTAAGTGCCCTGTTTCAACAAGGAGGGGCAATGTTTCCCAGATTGTACCCTTGGGTTCTCACAGGAAGCTAGGTGTGTTCTTAGGACAGCAGAAAGTCCATCTGAATTTCCTGTGTATCTTCCTTCTCTTTTTTACTGGAGTTCCTCAACACTGTGCCCATGGACCTGTTCCCATCATGTCTACTGGGAGCCCACAGGGAACAAGAAGACCAGGAACACTCAGCTCAGGTCCCTGCAGATGACCAGTGGAAGAGGACACCGATCCCACTTGGGCATGGGAAATGGGGCACCTTAGGTCATACTGACATGGTCTCCCGAGGTTTTTTTTTTTTTTAAAGGGGGGATTATGGGCTTCAGTAGTGACTCCTGGCCTTGTGGAAGGCTAGGGAGCATAATGTGTGGCTATTAGGCTCACTCAAAAGCCCTTACTGAAGGCCCTCTGACCATCATTTCAGACCACAGAGCCTAGCTGGGGCCTGATATTGCCTTTGCCCAACCACATCTCTGCAGGTAGAAGTAATTGCCAATCTACAGTGTCACCTGGACTTCTTTAACTCAGACAATGTTCATTCATCTGTCCTTGCATGTCTCTGTCACAGTCAGGAAGCAAGCCTGAGTCACAAGTCCCAGAGCAGTATTGAGCTCTAGACATGGACCAGAAATATTGCCAGGTTGGGAGGTGGGGGTTTGAGGGTTGCTGTGGCAGGAGATGAGTCCAGGGCACTGGCCACCAGGGTCACCTAGCTTCCCCTCTCAAGAGCAGGTTCATACAGGGTGCATGTCTGACTTGCCCAGCTCACCCAGTTGCCAAGTGACAGAGTTCTATATGACTTGAAAATTAGAGCAATAAACTAGTGTACTCTCCATCATGCTGTCTCAGAGTTAAGGGGCATGACTTTATCAAGCGTGAATGTGAGGGAGGTGGTATTCCGGGGACAGGCTGACACAATGGGAGTGGCACTTTGGTAGACAGTATATTCAAACTCCTTAACCCTGGCCATGGCAGGGGAGGAACCTGGGACATGAGATGGCTCCATGGAGAGGCAGGAGCACTCAGTGGAGATGCTTTGATGAGAGGCACAAGTCCAGATACTGTGGCTAGGACCCATTTCCTGGTTCCTTCAGAAGCCACTCCTTCAATGCTCCCATTCTATGTCCTTGGGAGGAAGTAGCCATCATATGTGCTGTGGTAGTAGGGCCAAGCTGGGGTGCTGGCTATCAGAGACAGTTCATCAGTGAGGGAAGCAGTATGGATGCCCTGGAGAAGCATTTGCCTTTTGTGCCTGCTCAGCCGTGTGGAATGTTGCTTTGTGGCACCCTCGGGGGCTTTCTGTTGTGCCTTTTGCTTTTTGATGTTTATAAGAACCTTATATTAATAGAGAAAGCCTGGAAAGAGCCCACAGATTCATAGATTGATAAATGGATCAAACACCGGTGCATCCAAACTAGCACGCTATGGTTCAGTGCAGGGAGGAGCAGGCTGAAGATGCATGCATGCAAGAAAACCAGTAGCCTGGCTTAAAAGGGCTGTGTGGTCTCTGACTTTGTTACATGTCATTTTGCTTAAGAGATTTTAATCTTTATGGAACTTTGGGGTTCACAGCAAACAAGCAGAAAGTACAGCCGCCATATGCCCCTCGGCATGACTGAGTGTCTCCATCTGTAAATGAAGGGACTCAGGATCCAACAGGGAGAGTGGGCGTGTCCTTGTGGTGGTGATGGTGGCAGGTGTGGGAAAGTTTTATCAGCTATAAAGTGTGGTGCCCTGGCCAAGGCTCCTTGTCAGAATCTCAGTAAGCCTTAGAGGCTGTGCTTGGCTGGCCTGCCCACTGGGCTTCCAGATGGTGGGAGAAACTGACCTGTATCCAACTCGGAAGGTTCTGGAAAAGTGCCTCAGTCTCATTGCTCACAGCTGAGGAGGGATCCTCTCAACCTGACCTGACCTCCCCAGAGGCCTATCATCTGCTCTGTAATGATGGAAAACTACTAGCCTTGTCCGGGAGCTCTGTTATCTACCATCAGTGAGCTAGAGGGAAGAGGAGAGTGCTTGCGGCCAGGAAAGCTGGCAATACCATGAGCTTTCTTCCTGCTCCCAGAGAATTAAGGTGTCGTGTTGTGCCATGGTCCCTGCTGCTCTGTAATCTCTAATGGTCCCCACCCATCATGGAGCTTAGAACAATACAGCCTGTCCTGTACCAGGGATGGATCATCTAGTCCTGCTCTCTTATTCTGCAACCTCAGCAGATTCCTCCCGCTAGCACCCCTGTCTTGAGTGTCTGTGGGGCAGAGCAAGCACTCCCCTAGCATATCCTTGCAGAGATCCAAGGGCATCTTACCATCATCCATGGAGGCAGAGATGAAAACCGAATCCCCAGGATCCAACCCTGGGGGCAAACGGGCACCTGGGCCCAGTCTAATGAGGTAGGCTGGAGTAGTTGCTCCTGAGTCGGGCAACCTTGCCCCCTCTCTCGCCACTAATCTGCATATGGCCCTGAGATATATATTATTCTGCATGGAGAGCTCAACCAGACACATAAGCTGGGGACCTCTGCAGCCTCTGTAGACAAGAGGCTGTTGTGGGTCTGGAGGACCGGGAACAGGGGTGTCTGCCTGTCCTTACTCTGAACAGTATGCTGGGCCTCCTCTGTCAGGATCTGGCCATGCAGTGAACATCTAGTTGATTTTCAGGCTGGATCAAAGACTTCAATGTCAGCCACAGGCAGCAGACACTCACTCGAGACCTCATATGTGCACTTGGGGCTGGGGAAGGAGAGGCTGGCAGAAAACCCCAATATGTCACCCCAAATGTGCTATTTGACATGAACGTTTCTGAGCTGAGGCAGTTACGAAACTGCAAATGCAGAAGATCTCTCTCTCTCTCTCTCTCTCTCTCCCTCTCTCCATGCCTCCCCCTTTGTCCCCTTTCTAAAGGCAGACATCAATATATTCTCTCAGCAAACACTTGCCAGCCCAGGTTCAGCCCAGAGGAGTGGCCCAGCAGGTGCCATTCAGGAAGCCCACAACCACTTCCTTCTGCTCTACACCTTCTGAGCCCTCTCTCTGGTAAGGACTCTGAAAGCAGAACTTGGAAGCTGTTGATGTGAGTGGCCGAGTGACAGCCTTTTGCTGTCTCCTCTTGGGCTTCTGAACCGGTTGTTTGAGGCTGGGAATTTGCTGTTTGTTGGATGACTTTGCGAAGGTTGAGAAGCTATCTGTACTCTGTGGTAGGACAACCAATGAACGATGTCATGAACTCAAGATTCCCAGCTACTGTCAGGTCCCAACATGCAGCCTCCCAAGATAGGAAAGCTGAGGTAAAAAAGGTACACCTGGGTCAGGTATGCCTGTGTCCCTCACTTCCTGTTTCTGTCAGCTGACCATCTGTAGCCTGATTTTACAGCCCAGCACTCATGACAAGGGGCCCAGGTTTGATCCCACCATATTTTGTAGGCTAAGAAACAGAGAGAGATTTTTCCCCACCCGGAAAGCAGGGTGTTCAAGATGGTCTTGCATCAGGGAGTCATGTCCAGAGGTCCAGAGGGTAAACAGTATGCATTTCCTGGAGTCCTGACTTCCAGGAAGCTGTGGACTGGTCTCTGCCTCCATCTGTGTTTCTTGCGGCCTGTGGTATCATTGCCCTCCAGGGGACTCTGTCCCTGCTGCCTGGGCTCAGCACTGTCCAGGCCAGAGGTCTGGACTTCTGTTCCTCTGCAGCCCTGCTTTATTCTGTCATTGGGGCTCTAAAGGGAGGGCTGCTCCTTGGGTCTGATTTTAGATGGAGATGTGCCACAACCAGATCTGCTCAATGACTTCAAAAGATCCGGAATGTTCTTCCTCAGCCCATGCTGGGTGGCTTCTAGGCAATGCTATCCTTTGCCCAGGCCACTGAGGGCTAACATCCAGTCCTGTTATTTCTCAACTGGCTTTTCTTCAAAGATGGGCCTTACTTGTATTCTCCATTAGACTGAGGCTCTGCTTGGCTCTGGACAGGTCTCTTGACCACATGGCCTGTCAGAGACCTCCACTGTCCACAGTCTAGGACCTCTGGCCACATGGGCACCAGCACCCAAGCTAAGCTGCAAATATCCAGCTCTTGAAGACACCTGGCTTCCCGGCAACAATCCTGAGCTCTAAGCAATGGGAGCAATTTCAAATGCTGCGTCCTGATGGGGCCGTTAAAGCATAGCAGCCATGAACATTGCAGCTATTTCTCCTGCGCTTCTGACATAGGGAGAAAAAATCCCCAAATAAAACTTGTCCCAGAGCTGTTGCCAGTAAAATGTTGGCCCCTGAAAGGGTTCTTGCTCCTCGGATCCGTGATTTCTTCTTCTCCTGGGGAAAGAGCCCCACACAGCCCTCACTGCACACCAGTAAACCTGTCGCTCTAATAAACAGCTTTCATTTTGAGCTCCATGAGAAGGTGCACACCGGGAGGCGGGTGGTGGCTGGTTGATTTGCAAAGTTGAATCTCACTAACACTCAGCTCTGATGGAACCCAAGGTGCCAGACATGGGCTTTTTGTTGTTGCTGCTGCTGTTTTGAGCTAAGAAGGGATGTTTTGGAAAAGATTTTTTTTTATTATTATTATGTTTAGGTGAGTATGTCTGTGTATAGGTTTGTGTGTGAGAGTGTACTGCCCACAGGAGCCAGAAGAGGGAGTCTGATATTCCTGGAGCTGAGTTATAAGCAGTGTAAGCAACCCAATATGGGTGCTGGGAATCTGACCTGGGTCCTTTTCAAGGGCAGTTTGTCCTTCTTAACCACTGAGCAACCTCTCCAGGAAATTATAAGAAGCTGACATCTGTGCTGGCTTCTGTCATATATTTTTCCGTCAGAGCTCTCATTGATGGACATCCAGGCTCTCTTGAATGGCCCTGGTGACAGGGTGCTCACTATTTTCCATTGCACCCCAACTCCCTTGCAGGACTTGCTTCAGAGACTGAAGAGGAAGGTGGGTTGGAACTGTTTCTATTTGCCCAGACAATGAATGTTTGCTATGCTAGGCCCTGTGCTGGTGACAGGGGCTGCCTTTCAGAAAACAGGCCATGTGCCTGCTGTAGCAGTCAAGTGGCCCTTGGCTTTCACATAGTTGTAACAAATCTGAGATGTAAGTGTGAGGAGAAGGGTGAGACTCATCCAGAATCATCTAGCTGACCCAAGGAAACATTTGGTGACACAGACTGAGACCATGATTCCTAACCAGGGCCCTAGAAGCACAGACCTGACCCTACTCAGACATGGGAACGAGTCCAAGAACTGGCTACCTAGCCCAGGTTTCCTTAGTGTTCTGGGCATATACAGGAATGGTAGGTAAAGCCCAGATGCTCTTCAAGGCTGCCAGAGCAGCAGCCTTTTATCTTCTCTCCCCATGTTCTACCTTCTTAGCCAGGCTCTATTGCCAGATGACCCCTGGGTTACTCCAAATCACCTTTTAGTTCAGGGAGGTGAACTGGGCTCTGGGTCATGTTAGTGGGGAAAGGCTAGACAGAGCAGGCCCAGGGCAAGTGACACCATGTTCAAGGCCTCACCTGAAAAGTGAGAAAAGCAGATGGAGAAAGGATGCTGGACTTTTTAAAGTCCTCTGTTGAGTCCAGGAGGCAAATTGGAGAGGGATGGAGTCTGGGGCAGATGTATGTGGCAAGCACCATGGCTGTACTGGCCCCCAAGATCATCTTACAGATGCCATGATGGGGACAGAAACTGTGCCTGATCGTGGCTTCTATTGCAGCCACAAAAATGAACAGTAAGAGCATTTGTGATGCTGTACCAGCCCAGACAAAATCAATAGGTTCTGGAAATACAAGAACAGCTGACCTTTGAGATTTCTAGCAAAGCTTGGCAAAGGGTGCTGTGGGGGCTGGTCCTTGGTGCTGCAGAGCACCAGACCTGGGATCTGTGTTCTCCCAGGGTTGAGACCTAGATTCCATGTGTCTCTCTGAGGAGCCAGTCTTGTGAGCATGCAGACTCTGGAAGGTTCTGTAGACTGAGATGCTGTCTCTGTGACTGCTCTGTTGCTGTCTTAGCTCTCTGAGCTGTTCTAGAAAAGTCTGCAGCATCTAGAATGTAGTGTCACATTTAACGAGAGGCAAACCCTACTGCAGTCATGAAAAAGCCAATCTCAGAGAATGGAGACCAGGGTCTGATGGCCAACTACTTGGGCCTGACTGAGTCCATTCTGCTTTACCTGCTGGGCCTTGCTCTGTGTCTGCCTCAGGCTCCTCGGCTGGAATGCACCTCCTCATGGACTCCAGTGGTGTTGGCCCTTGCTCAGAAGCTGACCTCATTCTCAGTCATCTCCCTTAATGCTGTCAATTGTGCTGGGCATGGGCTGCAGATAGGCAGGGGCACCTCTGTCTGTGCTCTAATGACAGGACTCTGGTGGGGGGATGTGATGAGGGGGGAGGGAGAAGAGGATAAACGGACGAGGAGAGTGCAGAGCTGGCAGGAAGGTAACAAGAACTATGGAGTCCTGTGACCCACTTGCTTGATACTTTTGCTGGGGTGACTGACGCCCTCCTTGGGGAAGAACAGAGGTCCTGGAACCCAGGCCAAGCACCTTAGACCACAAAGAGGCTTTCAGAGTTAAGGATCGAGGTTTAGAGTAATTGTAGGTAGTCTAGACCACACAGGTCCTGGACTACCTCCATACAAGTGTCCTGAACCCCTTCCACCCAGGAGTCCTAGACCTCTCCATCCAGGTGTCAAGGACTCATTCTACTCAGGT
This sequence comes from Sigmodon hispidus, assembly GCA_004025045.1. Classification (NCBI taxonomy): domain Eukaryota; kingdom Metazoa; phylum Chordata; class Mammalia; order Rodentia; family Cricetidae; genus Sigmodon; species Sigmodon hispidus. The sequence goes on from PVIH01015711.1 coordinate 21,057, forward strand.
GTCCTAAAGCATGTCCACCCAAACATCCTGGCATGGAAAGATTTCAACCAGTCTGGATTCAGGATGAATGTCCAACTGTGCCATTCCCCATCCATACCTGACCAATCCCCTGAGCCAATCTATGTGCCAGTTGCCTGTCGACTGGGAAGTGAATTTCTGGAAGTCCAAGCAGAAGGAGAACTGATAGGGGCCAGATGGGGCCAGAAAGGGGCTCAGGAGCTGCCTTGGAGCCCTTTGCTGCTTTATACAGGGAACAGAAGCACCCCACTGTGTGCAGCTCACTCAGCCAGCCACAGTGTGTAGGAGAACCATGGGGTCAGGCTGGGTCTCCTGCAAGTGTCTGTAGAGGTTGCAGATCAAGTTGCTTGGCCAGCCTCCAAGAGTTTATGCCACCCACACCAGAGTGCAGCATTCCTCACCCCCACCCCACAACACACACACACTCAGAGGACAGCTGAGCACAGGCGGGAAGGTTGAGCCAGTGGAGACAATGCATTTGGAGTCACCAGCCCATTCTGACGATATCATTTCAACCACCTTCAGTCTAGCTGTCCCCAAACAGCTGACCTCTGCATTTCTTTTAAACTTGTGGTAGTATGCCATATGGAAGCTTTTTGTTCATGGAAAGACAGGAACAGATATCTCTGTGTGCCCTTGAGAAGACCTTCCAAGAGATCCTATTAACCTCTTGGCCTCTAGGGTATGTGAGCTGGTAGTGATGAACCACATTAACAATGTAACTAACCTAGAAAGTTCACAATGTCATTTCCATGATGATCTGCTCTTATGTTGAGCACACTGTGAGTTTAGACAGATGTAGTGACATGAGTACCTTTCCAGTGTTGTACAGAATAGTGTCATGGCCCCCAATCCTTGTGCGTTGTCTGTTCATTTATTCATCCATTTCTCTACATTTCATGTCTATATTGCCTCTATAGCTTGCTATTTCCAGAATGTTCTGTGGCCTTTTCATATTGGTTTCTACTTAAGACTGGCAGTACATTCTCTTCATATCAACCCACCCTCTGTTTTTCTGCTTGTCTGCTAAAGGATGCCAGATTCAGTCTGAGTTTTGGAGGTTATAGGCAGGAGATGTCTGTGTGCAAAGTTTGAGTGGACACATTCTGAGAACATCACAGTTTCATCTCACAGGGCCTCCGGGTGGCAGGACTCTACAAAACAGAGTCCTGCCCTGACGTCACCAGTATCAAGAATTATATCTGCCTTATCCTAACCACTGCAATGCCTGGCCTAGCCAGCACCTGACCAAGAGCCATTTGCTTGAGAACAGACTGCCCCATGGGCTTCTGGAAGGCAGTAACTACATGACATTAAGCACCAGGTCCCTTTGTCTGGGTCCTCTTTCTCTTTCTCCATGAGCACACCCTGCTAATTGCCTTTACTTAACACCTATACACACACATATGCATGTGCACGCAGGCATACCACATGTGCACGCAGGCACACAGGCATGTACATGCACATTTCTCTCTGACGGAACAGACAGGGCACTGTCCACCTACAGAGATCACCTCACCCTTTCATCCCCCCACTTTCTCTGTATCTCAGTTCTGAAAGCCTTGTTGCCCAAGGAAAGAGGAATCCCCGGAGGGTAGAGCTGCAGTCTATCCCTGGCCGTCTTCCCGGCTCTACTTCACTGTGCTACTCTCCTCTCTCTGTCTCCCCTCAAAGGCCATGGCTCTGACACAGGCTCCTGCCAGTCCCTCTCTGTCCCACAGCTTCCCATCTGTGACTGTCATTCCTGCATAGGACTCTCCAACCTGTGTCCCCTTAACTCTAAACCTAGTCTCAGACCTGAAAAAAAGCCCACTGATGATACACACAAGCTTGGGCTGTGACTTCCCGAATCAGGGCAGGCACAGAAGTCCAGAGCCAGCCCTCCCCGGGGCTTCATCAGCTGTGCTAGGCCCCCCTGCTAATCTATCTCTCGCTTCCGCTTCCCAGCCGGTGTCCCTCTGCTCGGCCTGTACATTCCTATCTGTTCCTTGGTGTATCTGTCTGACACTCTTTGCTGGCTGTCATCCCTCCTCTGCCCTCCTGACTCTGCCAGGGAAGAAAATAACCTCCCCTGTTAGGTGCCCTCCACTCCTTTCTCCGTGTGCACAACCCCTCTTTTTTAAAATTTTATTTAGCTTTATTTATGTGCATTGGTATGAAGGTGTCAGATGTCTGGAACTGGAGTTACAGTTGTGAGCTGCCATGTGGGTGCTGGGAATTGAACCCGGGTCCTCTGAGAGAACAGCCAGTGCTCCTAACCCCTGAGCCATCTCTCCAGCCCTTCAGCCCTATTTTGATGGGCATGGATCACCTCCTTCCTCCTAGCCCATCCCCTGTGTTCTCCTTCCTGAATCCTCATTCCCGAGTCTCCTTTCCAGCCCGCTTTGATTCCAGACCAGTGGTCAGTACTGCAAGGCTCTCTGCACACCATATAAAACGTCCTGCTGTTCTGCTCTCTGGGAACACCCTGGATCTTGCACCTCTCCCTGGCTTCCTGACACCTCTTCTAGGTGTCCAAGAGCACTTCCAGGGGCCCAGACAACTTCCAAGTGTCCTGACAACTTGCCAATGCTACCTCCTCATTTCAGCCAAGACATGTCTTATCACCAGGAGGCAGAGATGGTGGCTCTTTATGGAGATGGTAGGGGTATCAGAGGGAGTGCAAAATGAGAGGCATCTGCCCTTTTATGGGAGAGGGGAACAGGGATAGAAGGATGATAGGAGCTGTCCAGAGACGATGGTGCTGAAGACTCATTTTCTGCTCATCTCCTGACCTTGGCATCCAGTAGGCTTTATTTTATTTTTATTTTTTGTTAATAAAACTTATTTAGTCTATATGTTTTTCACATTATGTATCCTGATCCTACTCATTCCTCATCCCTTTGCATCTGCCCTCTACCCCTACCCCCTCCCAAATAAAACACAATTCAAGAGAAAAAAAATTGAAGAAAATAAAATAAGAACAATTTTTAAAAGAAAAAGAAATGACAGGGAGTGAATTAAAAATTCACTGGAAACTGCAGTGAGACCCAAAAAGTCACTTCATGTACTCCTTTGTCCACATATCTCTACTTGCAAGTGCTCATTGCAAAGAGTCATTGGTCTGGTTTGAGGACCCTGGCCTCCACTACACATTTGGTACTGGTCCCCAGTAGGACTCTTCCTGGACATAGCACTGGTGCTTCATGTTTTGGATGCCCTGTGTGCCAGGGTCCTTCATGTGCTCCAACAGATCACAGATGGAGTGGGGCAGGCCAAGTCATAACTCTAGGTCTGGGCCTGGGAAGCTGTAGGATTGATCTACCATATAGGAAATGGGGACAGCTGTCCCATGGACACAATTTTAGGGGTAGCTCACCCACACCTCTACTAACAGGTTGGATCTGTTGTGCTGCTCAGGGTTGGGGTGCAGGACCTGCTCTCCCAAGTGTTATAGCTGGTGAGGATAGAGGATAGTGCTCTCACTCTTTGGCCACAGGGCCAGCTCTCCTACCTGGCCAAGGCATTGGTGGACAGTGGGGAGGGTTTCTTTGCCCTGCCCATGCCATCGTAAGACAGATGAGAAATGGGGCAGTTCTCCCATGCTCAAATCTTTGGGCCTGGCTCGTTCACACCCACACTAGCGGGGTTGTATCTATTGTGCTGCCTTTAAAAGATGTGGGTAGGTCTTATTTGAACTTTAAGTGTAGTGGGATTATGTTCTGTTACACTGTAAATATTTGTCCCTCCTACTGGTTTAATAAAACGCTGATTGGCCAGAAGACAGACAGAAAGTGTGGGTGGGGCCAACAAACTAAGAAAACTCAGGGAAGAGCAAGAGTCAGAGAGAGATGCCAGCAGACACAGAGGAAAGAAGCCAGGATGCTGCTCTGAGAAAGGGTACCAAACCACATGGCTAAACAGATTAATGGAAATGGGTTGAATTAAGATGAAAGAGCTAGCAGCAATATACCTGAGCCACAGGCCAATCAGCATGAAATTAATATAAGCCTTTGTGTGAATGATTACTTGGGGCTAAGCAGCAGTGGAGCTGAGAGCGGGTCCAAACCCTGGGGCTAGGCCAGAAAGGCCAGGCCAGAAACTTCATATTATAAATGGTACCCAATGTGGGAGCATGAGCCCATGACCCTGAGATTAAGAATCTCATGCTCTATCAACTTATATCTTCTTTGGATATGTAACTCAAGGAGAAAGAGGCCTCCCTCATAGGGCCAGGTGCCCACAGCTGGCCTGTGTAGATACAGGTTGGGAAGAAGCACTGCTATGCTTCAGAGTTGTCCAGACACAGACCTGGGTCCAGGACTTTCTATCAACCTCAAAGGAAGCTGCCTGTTCACAGATGGGCCCCCAATGTGTCAGCCAATTGTAAAAGATGAGAGGCATCCTCCAGTCCTGCCAATACCAACCAGGAAAATGAATAGGATGTGGCAGAATGGCCAGCAGTGTGTCACCTGCCCTCCTGTTGGCCTGATGGCCTTTGTGCATGCATTCCTGAAATCCTCCACATTTTTACACAGACTTTTAACCTCAAATTCCAGCTTAGTCTAAATTGGTGAGTTGAAGGCAGTCCTCAATACCAGCAAAAAAAGAGGTCTGTATGCAGTCTGCTCTGCGGTGAACACTGCATTCTGGGGTACGTGTACATATGTGCCATGAGCAGGCTGGTAAGTGCATGTGTAAGCTTGAGCTTAGACATATCAGTATAAGAACCTCCTTGAGTTACATATCCAAACATGAGAAAGAAGGATTCTAAGTTTCTCTGTTTCCCAAAAGACTGACACAAGAATACCCTTCTGGTCAGCTGCAGAATGTTTGTGCTGTCAAAAATAGGGCCCTGAGAGTGGGAAAGATCTCATCCATTTCTCCAAAGGGCCCAAACTAATTTTGCCTCGACCAGCTGACATGAGCTACAGCTGTCCCCTCCTGAGTGTGGGCAGTGGGAGCATGGGTACAGTGATTCTATGTCCCTTCTCTCTGTCTTTACTTCCCAATTCTGTCCTTCTCAGCCGTTCATTGGGGTGACATTGAGGGTGGTTGAAAGTAAGTGATCACATATTTGCTTTTGATCCTAGTTGTTGAAGACACAGAGAACATACCTGGATAAAATTTGGTCCTTTACTATATAGAGGTAAAATCAGGTGAATATTAATATTAATATTAATATTAGGTAGTTGTGGTGCAGTGCGATTCAGATTGGGGATTTTCAATTGGTTTCTAATTCTACTCTGAGAAATATGGGGGCTGTGTTCAGGGGCAACAATCACAGTCAACTAGTAATGTCTGTCAAGGACAAGGGGAGAAGAAGTGGCCTGAGTGTTTGTGCCAGGCAGGACTAATGTGGGCATTCTGGGTACGGCTGGGAGGGAGCAAGGACCATAGATGGTATCCTAAAGCTTTCCTAGATGACTCTTTCCAGCAGCCAGTGTCCTGGGGCTCTACACTCTCTCTCTCTCTCTCTCTCTCTCTCTCTCTCTCTGTCTGTCTGTCTGTCTGTCTCTCTCTCTCTCTCTCTCTCTCTCTCTCTCTCTCTCTCTCACACACACACACACACAGAGAGAGAGAGACAGACACAGAGAGAGACAGAGACAGAGAGAGACAGAGAGATAGAGAGTTTCTTGGAAGACCCTATCTTCCATTGTCACCCAGTCAAGTGTCGTGCCTGGGTAACTCCTTTCATGTATCTTCTTGTCCCAGAGACATGACACTGCCAGGCTCCTTTTTGCAATCTGGTGCTGGGCCTGTCACTCAGCCTTGTAGGAGCCAGAACCTTTAATGCATTTCAGCAAATGCAGCAGAAGTTTGGCTCCAGCAGGAGCTTTGATCTGTGGAATGCATGCTTCTCTGGACCCTTCTGCCCCCACAGGCGAAGCCAGCTATCCCTCAGGTTCCTGCTCCAAGTCCACACTAGTACCTTTCACTCCCAAGCCTCAGGAAAGGCATATCAGGGTGTCCTGGATCCCATCCTTTGCCCCAGCCTGGTACTTACTCATCTGAATAGAATGCTTCCATGTCACCAGGCTTTATGTTCTGTTCTGTATAACTTCAAGGGACAAATCTCTGCACTACCAGACAAATATATCAATGAGTGTCTGTGTAATCTCTCACTTGGACCAATGCCTATCAGCATACAGAAGGGCACAGATGTGCATGGGACCCTTAGGCCATGTGGGGATTAGTGGCATTCATCCTCTGTTCCCATTTAAATGAAGTGGTGAAGGAGTACTTGATCTTCTCTAGGAGTGTGGATGGAGGGTCTAGGCTCTCATGTTCCACAGGTTCTACACTGTGAGGTGGTGTCTGGCTCTGCACTGTGAGGTGGTCCCTGGAAACTGGGTTTGTATTGCGAAGTGGTCCTTGGTATTTGGGTCTACACTGTAGGTGATCCCTGGCAGCTAGGTTTGTACTGTGTTATGGTTCCTGGTGTCTGGCTCTGCACTGTGAGGTTGTCTCTGGAAACTGGGTTTACATTGTGAGGTGGTCCCTGGTGTCTGGCTCTGCACTATGAAGTGGTGTCTGGTGTCTGGTGTCTAGCTCTGCACTGTGAGGTCTCAGAGCTGCAGCAAGTCAGTATAAATCCTTGGGTGATTTTAACCATTTTTAAAGCCCCAGAGGAAAGAATACTATTAGGGGTGAGAAGATGAATCATGATCATGAATCACTTCATAGTGATCTAAGGATCAATTCAGCAAAAAGACATAACAATCTCAAATGTGCACAGGCAGAACAACAGAGCTTGAAAATAAATATGGAAAGAAGTGACAGAACCAAAAGGAGGTTTAGAAAACATACAAGAACAGTCTAGATCTCGCTATCGCTTCATGCTAATGTGTGGCAGCAGACAAAGGTGAGTCAGGACAGAAGCAATGGGAGTGGCAGTAGTAACTGATGTGGCCTCATTGACACCCTCAGAACCTCAACCAGTGTGGCAAAGTCCATCCTCTTTTCAAGAGCACAATGTCTAACAGCATATTCTGAGTATAAAATAGATTTTGTGGTGTTGGGGGCAAAACCAGCCCAGTGTCTCATGCATATTAGGCAAATATTCTACTGCTGAGCCACGCCCCCAGACCCCCATAGGTGGTTTCTAGGCAGGTGCTCTACTGCTGAGCCACACCCCCAGACCCCCATAGGTGGTTTCTAGGCAGATGCTCTATTGCTGAGTCACACCCTCAAAACCTCCATAGGTGGTTTCTAGGCAGGTGCTCTACTGCTGAGCCACACCCCCAAGACCCCCATAAGTGGTTTCTAGGCAGATGCTCTACTGCTGAGTTCCAACACTATTCCCTCATCTGTTGGTTCTATGCCAGCATTCCTTCACCGAGTCATACCTCTAGCTAGACACTAACTTCACAGAGATACAGAACCTGTAGCAAGGAGGAGGAAAAAGCTCTCAAAATGCTCAGAAACCAAATCGCATGCTTCTAAATATCCATGGGGCTAGGGGAGGGAATCAAAAGGAAAATCTCAAAAGAGTTTAACTGAGTAAAAATTAAAACACATTTGAGAGCATGAGGCACTGCAAAAGCACAGATTACAGGGCAATTTAGCACTGTGCACCTGGATGGAGAAGGGAACAGTTCCTCTCAGCAGAGGAGATTTTATCTTAGGAGTATGGGATAAGAACCAGCCGGAGCTGCAGGAATCAGGAAGAAGGAAACACAGCAAACGATAATCTAGAAAACAGAAATACGGCAGAGAAATCACCAAAACCAGCCTTTGAAGATCAATAACCCAGACAAGCCTCTGGTATCTGCTGGGAAGAAACAGGGAAAGGGACATATTGTTGCCATGGGGGAAAAGGAAGCCACAGGGTAGAGCTGAAGGATGCCAGGCACACACATCACAAACGACTCTGCATTGTGTTTTGTTCTTAGATGGTCTGGAAAACTATTCCAATGTTGAAGAGGAAGTGGAGGCCCTAAAGGGTCCCACACAAATCTGAGAAACTGGACTTTTAACCCAGTATCTTCTCACAAAGAAAACTACAGACCCTGGTGGATTTATTCGTATTCATATTTGGATGGTAAACAAAAATGAGCATCTATTCTGCCAAAATCAAAAAGGAGAGCCTAAAAAATGGGCATGACCTGACGTTACACAGACAATCTGAGAAAAGGCAAGCAGAAGCCAGTATCTAGCATAAGAGAACTTCAGCAAGTCAAATCTACCAATATGTAATTCCAGCATCTCAAAGAGAATGTATCACCAGAATGCAAGGTCAGTTTAACCTTCAAAATCAACCAGTGCTAGACACCACATAGACCAGTGGTTCTTAGCTTTCCTTATGCTACAACCCTTTAACGTGGTCCCTCGTGCTGTGGGGACTCCAACCATAAAATCGTTTTTGTTGCTACTTCATAACTATAATTTTGCTACTGTTGTGAATTAATGTAAATATCTGCATGTTCAGAGGTTCTTAAGTGACCTCTGTGAAAGGGTCATTTGACTTCCAAAGGGATTGCAACCCATAGGTTGAGAACCACATATAGACAGATTATATTACAAAACCAAAGCATCTTCTCAATAATACAGGAAGGTCACTGGCCTTTCTATTTCCGGTATAAAAAAAAAAAATCAGTAAATCAGGAACGAGGGACTTTCTCAGCCTAGTGACAAGTACTTTAGAAATGCCTATGGCTAGTGTCATGCTTCATGGCAGAAGGAGAGATTCTGTCCCCAGGAACAGGATCAAGGCAGGATTGAAGTTCTCCACACCTACCCCCATAACTATTGATCCTCAGATAAGTAGCCACTGCTTCTGCCACCTTCCAGCTGCAGGTCTGGCCACTGCCCTTATCTATGACCCTGGCTGTCACAGGTTATCATGGGCCCTGCACTCCTGACTCCTGTAGAATTCACCATTTGGCCGTGTTTCTTATGTGGAGTGGTGCAGAGTACCCAAGAAGTGACCTTGCTCCCGGGTCACTGGACCTGGACAAACTGGTTCTTTACAGCTGTTTTTACATGCCAGACTATAATAGCCATAAAGAGTCCTAGCCTGGAACACACATCAGGAAATCAGAGGAGCTGGACAGACCCCAGTCCTCCAGGACTCAGTTGTGTTGAAGACAGGTGGGATGGTTAAGTGAGAAGCATGTGAGTGCAGGGTAGAGAGGGGTCCCTTTCTCTAGGGGGATTAGGAGCCCTCTGTGGTAATAGGGACAGTGTTCGAAGTCACATGGAGAATGCTATAAACTGCACAGGGGAGAGGACTTTATGCTCTATTAGGGAATGTGAGGGACCCAGGGGCAGAGCCCAGGTGTGGCACAGCCTGGCCATTCTGTGTGGACATGCAAGTTTCCCTGGGTGAGGAAGATCGGAAAACTTCACGGAGTTCTGGGCACATGACAGCAGCCAGCACTGCAGTTGAATGAGCAGCATTCCAAATGGCTGCTTGTATTACTGGTCAAAGAGAACTGTTCACTGGCGAACTTGGAAGCAGAGCTGACTGACTCACCAGTGAAAGGTGGGTGGCCTGATGAGTCTCACTTGGCAAGTGCTCTGAACTGCTCATCCCCAACAACAGCCTGCACAGTGGCTGCCAAGTCAGCCCAGGAGCTAGCATGGAGATACACGCAAGTGTCTCAGGTAGGAGATGTACTGGGTCCCTGGAGGGGGATGTTTGTTACTCCTCACAGCTGACAGATACATTCAGCTTCATACATTACATTGCAACCTGGCCTCAGTTTTCTCAACAGGACAAGGACAGTGACAGCTACCACAGAGCAGAGTGGCTGATAGGATCGACACAAGGCACTGTCATTAGTTTGTACAGTGTGTATGTGTGCGCGCGCGCACGCACCGTGAGAGTGATTGCCACTTACTGTTAAGATAGATGCCCAGTCTGTTTATCAGGTCACCCCAGCTCAGACATTGCCAAATTACATGGCTAGTCTGGAATGTATCTGCATTTGGTAATCTGGAAAATTCCAGATGAAACCAAATTACATAGCTGCATTTAATTGACAGGCTTTGGGAAGCTTTCATATGCTAATGTACCTCAGAGTTTTCAGGAGATTGATGGGGCAGTGTGGGTCATGCATCCTTGAAGCCCTGAGTTGGATGGGCTTTGCAAGACTGAAGCACCAGGGAGGAAACAGCAAGATCCAGGAGCCTCTAGCCCTTCAAGGATATTCTGATGAGTGACTCGGCTGACAGCTGTAGAGCAGCTGTGGAGGTGGGTGTGACCAGTGCATACCCAATGAGGACAGTGGACGTTGGAACCTAGCAGCCAAGAAAATACATTGAGTCCCAGAGGCCAAGGTGCCAGACAAAAGCAGAGACCACAGGATGAATTGCTCTAATTCTGTTGAAAGGGAGGGCAGGGATAAGCCTGAATGTAGTGGCCAGCTGGGCGGTTGAAAGAACTGGCCTTTTGCAGATAAAGGAGAAGAAGATGATGATGATGGACCAGGCAGGAGGCTGGTCATGGAGACTTGGATGCAGAATGGGAGCATTAGGGTACAGCAGGACTGTCCAAACCCTGAGCCACAGCCTGGGGCTGCTCGACTCGGAAGTCCAGCCAGCCCCATGTGCCTAGCAAGTCACTCAGGCAGTGGCTAATTGGATCTGTGAACTCAGTGTGGCTGTTGGCAGACAGCTTTTAGTCCCCAGGACAGAATGGAAATTGGATTTCAGCTCCTGCTTGGAGAGGATTCTGGATCCTTGCCTGCCTGTCCTCCTGTAAGGGGCTTGGATGGTGGCCTCTACCAGGCAGATTATAAATTATTCGTCCATTTCATATGCAGCTGTTGTAGGCCAGATCAATGCCAGGGACTGGAGCTGCCAGCTCTTTGGCTTCTAGAGGCAAACCTGCTTTTCCCTGAGCCTGGTGAAGGCCCAGCAGCAATTGGAGAGTTTTCCGATGTAGTGATTGAGGCTTGGGTTATGATTGCAAGTGGTCTCTGGGATGATGGCTAGGTGTGCGAGAGGCTTTGTGAAATACATACACAGTTTTGGCACACAACTTCCAAAATGTCAGTCGTTTGGGGATGCTATTTGACTGCATGTGAAACTCAGGGCCTGGCTCCTTTTATCTCCTCCAATGTCAATACTGAGACAGCCTTTTCCAGGTAGCCCACCATGATTTCCTCTCCTCACCTATCACCCTTAGACACAGATTCCTGAGGTGTTCTTTCTGTTCTCAAGTGGGAGATTCTCCTCCAGGTAGAGACTTTGTCTCTAGAAAATGCTAGACCATAACCTTTGAAGTGGAAGGAGTTGGCCAGATACAGCAGAGTATTGGGGCCAAGTAAAAGAAGAGATTAGGAAGCTGGGCTCCCCGAGTCCCCGAGAGCCAGACCTGTACCCAGTGATATCCAGGGACTTAGGACCTTCTGGCAAGAGCAAGACTGAGAGTCTGTTTAGAAAGGAAGAAACAGAGGTGAAGGTCAAGGATTTGACTGTTAACAACAGCAGCTACAGTGGGTGATGCCTGTATTCTGGGGACAGCTCTGCTCAGGTAGGCATGGAACCCCTCCATCAGGCCCTATGTCCACCAGACCCTGCCTTCCAGATGCAGACACCAAGGCAGAAAAGAGATCATGATACAGCACCAGGGAGCCATCGCCGTGGGGACCGGACCCAGGCCTGTTCTGCATACACTACCCCGAGACTCAAGCAGCTGTGGCAACTCACAGGGGCCAGAGAATTATGGTGATTTTCAATTATGCAGATGAAGAATGATAATGTGATTAGGACCACTGAGCAGAGCGTGAGCTAATTGAACTGGAGGGCCAAGCCCTTTTACCTCCTTGACCCCTGGCTCCTCTGCTCTCAGAATGTGCCCCAAAGTGTTGATGGCAACCACAGAGAGCCAACCAAGATGCTTCTGCTTATTTCTATGAAGCCACCATCTGCTGTGCCCTTGAGGTGAGCACCTATTATAAGACTCATCCATGGCTAAGCAAGTATCATGTGCCCCATGGTGGAGTACCCACTGTATACTCTATTTCTGCCTGGGGGGCAGTCTCCAGCACTCAATGCTCAAAGGGAAAACCACAGAGTTGACACCTATTAGACCTGTCTATCTGAGGGGTGTCAGGGAAAAGACTCATATTCTCTCTTGATGGTTTCCTTCTTCTTCTTTTTGCTAGACAGTTTTTATTTGAAAAGGTTTTCTCCATCTATACCAGTGTTCCCCCTCCCTTCCCTTCACCCAGTCCCTCCCAGTCCTCCCTCAGCCTCCCCCCCATTACCCCCATCCATTCCCCAAGAAGGGCAAGGAGTTTCAAGGCTGGTCAGTTCAGTCTGGCATATCCAGCTGAAGTAGGTCAGAGTCCCTCATTCCAGTATCAAGGCTGGGTTAGGTGTTCCTCTGTAGGGAATGGACTCCAAGATGTCAGTTCATGTACCAGGAACATAGTCTGTTCCTACTGCAAGAGGCTCCACAAACTGCCCACAGCATTTGACAGTCTTCTACTCTGGAGGGTTAGCTTCTTTTCCTGAAGGTTTCTCAGCAGTTGTTTTTGATTCAGTGAGCTCCTTATAGCCATCTTTGTGAGTCTCCTCCTCATGATCCTGATCCCTTTGCTCATATACTCTTTCTCTTCTGCTGGACCAAGAACTCAACCTGGTGCTTAGCTATGAATCTGCTTCTGTCTCTATCCATTGGGTAAAGGTTCTATAAAGACAATTAGGGTGGTCATTCATTTGATTATAGGGGAAGTCCTGTTTAGGCACCCTCTCCACTATTGCTTGGAGACCTAGCCAGGGACATCTTGTCTCCTTAGCACCAGGTTTCTTTCTAACCCCACAGTGGCTTCCTCTATCCAGATAACCATTTTTTGTTTTTTGTTCTCCATCTCTGTTGCTCTTCTCACTCAACCATCTCCTTCTCTCATGATTTGTTCTCACCCTCCTTACTTGCTCTCCATCATGGTCCCAATTTACCCATGAGATTTTCCCTATTTCCCCTTCCCAGGGGGATCCCTGGATGTCTCTCTTAAATTCCTTCTGTTACCAAGCTGTTTAGGGGTTGTGATTTGCAGCCTGAATATTCTTTGCTTTATGTCTAAAATCCACGTATGAGTGAGTACATACCACATCTGTTTTTGGACCTGTGATATCTCACTTAGGATGATATTCTCCAAATCTATCCATTTGCCTGCAAATTATAGGATGGCTTTTTTTTCCTGCTGAGTAGTACTCCATTGTGTAGATGTACCACAATTTGTTAATCCATTCTTCAGTTGAGGGGCATCTAGGTTGTTTCTAGGTTCTGGCTGCTACAAATAATGCTGCTATGAACATAGTTGGACTAATGTCCTTGGGGTAAGAATGTGTATCCTTTGGGTATATGCCCAACAGTGATATTGCTGGATCATTGGGGAGATTGATTTCTAGTTTTCTGAGGAACCACCATACTGCATTCCAGAGTGGCTACACAGTTTACATTTCCACCAGCAATGAAGGAGTGTTCCTCTTGATCCGCATCCTCTCCATCCCAGTGCAGGTTGACACTTGAGGTTTTTGATCTTAGCCATTCTGACAGGTGTAAGGTGGTATCTCAAGGTTGTTTTGATTTGCATTTCTCTGATGGCTAAAGATGTTGAGCAATTCTTTAAGTGTCTTTGAGCCATTTGAAATTCTTCTATTGAGAATTCCCTTTTTAGCTCTGAACCCCATTTTTAATTTGATTATTTGGGGTTTGGCCTCTAGTTTCTTGATTTCTTTATATATTTTAGAGATCAGTCCTCTCTCAGATGTAGGGTTGGTAAAGATCTTTTCCCATTTGGTAGGCTGTCATTTTGTCTTATTGACTGTGTTCTTTGCCTTACAGAAGCTTCTCAGTTTCAGGAGGTCTCATTTCTTAATTGTTGTTCTTAGTATCTGTGCTACTGGTGTTATATTTAGGAAGTGGTCACCTCTGCTGATGCACTGAAGGTAGTTCCCATTTTCTTTTCTATCAAGTTAAGTGTATCTGGGTTTATGCTGAGGTCTTTGATCCACTTGGCATCACCATCCCTCACTTCAAGCTATACTATAGAGAGAGCCACAGTAATAAAAACAGCTGGTATTGGCATAAAAACAGACTTGTGGATCAATGGAATCGAATAGAAGACCCCTACCTTAATCCATACACCTATGAACATCTGATTTTTGACACAGAGGCCAAAAATATACAGTGAGTAAAAGATAGTATCTTCACAAATATGCTGGCATAACTGGATGGTAGTATGTAGAAGAATGCAAATAGATCCATATCTATCACCCTGCATAAAATTCAAATTCAGATGGTTTCCTTCTTTATTCTCTATGTTCTTCTGTATTCTTTCCTGTGTTTTTTCTACTGTACACTTTTTTTTTTACAACTTATATACCCCCCCCAAAAAAATTTTAAGGCAATATAGGAATTACAATGTGGTTACATTTTGTTTTTCAAGTGAATGATTACAATGAATTAAAAAAAAAAAACAGTAAAAAAAATCAGCATGTTTTCCACATCCCTTACATGATTAAACATTTTATATATGACAGATGAAAAACAATTCATTTTAGTCAGGTCTTTTACTGACAGGCTGTATTTTGCTGTTATAAAGAAAAGACCAATTACTTAATTATCTTGAAAAATAATCTTATAAGTAATCTTCAAGGAATCACAAACCTAAACTTTTATATATGGAAAAAGAATCTTTTTACTTTAAATCTTTAGGGTACATACCCACTTGTGATGTTATATTTTATATTTAATAAAATCAGCCTGGAATATCAGAGGACAGAATCACCCACAGTTAAGCATTGAGGGTCAAAGAGTGGTAACTCACACCTTTAATCTCAGCATGGGAATGACTGAGTGGTGACCTAAGCCTTTAATCCCATAACTCAGGAGACAGAGATCTTTCTGTGTTTCTGTGAGTTCAAGGTCTAACAACCAAACAATAGTAGCTCACATCTTTAATCCTAACTCTAGGATTATGATGCAAAGTTGAACCCGGAAGTGAAACAACTGGGAGAAGAAGATATTTAAGGCAGGTGTAGGCAGATATTGAGGGATTCTGTAGAAGTAATGAGCCAGGCTGAGGACTTCTGAAGATAGCTTTTACCTTGAGAAGTTGGCTGGGTGAGAGAATTGGCTGTGGTCTGCTTCCTCTCTCTAATATTCCAGCTTTTCCCCAATATCTGGCTCTGAGTTTTTATTAAATATCAACTAGAATTTGTGCTTCACCCACTCATCAATAGTTTTTTTTTTTTAAAAAAAAATATTTATTATGTATACAATATACAGAGGAGGGTACCAGATCTCACTATGGATGGTTGTGAGCCACTATGTGGTTGTTGGGAATTGAACTCAGTACCTCTGGAAGAACAGTTAGTGCTCTTAACCTATGAGTCATCTCTCCAGCCCCTCATCAATAATTTTTTTTTAAAATCAGTAGATTGAGAGCAAAAATGGTATGTATAAGGAATTAATCATCACCTTTGATCATCAACAAATTCTAGCAAGAAATGTATATCAGCTAATCACAATGGGGCTGCTTTGTTCTTATTCCCAGACCTTAAAGAGTTCTGCGTTCAATTATGTGCCTTTTTCTAAAATTTTAGATTATCTTCTTGGATCTTATTTTTTTTTTCACTCAAAGCTATTTGACAAAAAATCATCTTAAATAACTTTGTTATTTTCAAAGCTTTGGTTTAGCTATGATGCACTCCAAAACCTGTGAATACATCTTCCAACATTAAGGTTAAAAGAATTTAAGCTGCTGGGCTAATTGGGACCTAACTGTTTTTCTTAATCATTAACCTAAGCCATAGTCTATACAGCTCCTCAATAAAAAGTCATGTGTTGTAGCAGTGTAACACTTCCTTGTTTATATTTTTAATTATTAAAACTCTATTAAACTAACATTATCATTTAGACAGTACAGCTTAGGAAGAAATCATCTTCGTAATAATCCACAGGTAAAATGTGTCCAGTAGAACTGATGTTTCCATGAGATAAACACACTACATTACAGGTAGTGAGAATCTCCCCACACCTGTTCACATGCCCAGACACCAGAGAAAGATAGCCTCAGCAAACATGTAAAGGCACAGCAGAAGCAAAGCCATTCCAAGGGTTTATCGTCTCAGGGACTTGCCTAAGGGAGATTCATCCATCAGGGAGTTGCCTACTGGTGGGCTGACACCTTGAACTTCAATTTCTGCCTGCTATTCCTCTGACATGGCTACTGGCAGGACTCTGTGCCCTGTGGCTGAATATCCACATTGTGTTCTGTGGCAAAGCAGTTCTTCTGTGTCCTGTGGCCAAGTACCCAATGTATGCCGTGTAGCTGAGCACCTAGTCTGGTGTCCTGGGAATGATCACCTGTTATATGTCCCCTGACTGAGGTCTACTGTGTGCAGTAGAGCTGAGCACCTATTGTATGTTTCATGGATGAGCACCTGCTGTGTGTCCTGTGGTTGGCTCAGGCATCAGGGGCAGATAACACACCTGTGCCTAAGGGTCTCACGGGAAGTGAGATACTCAAGGGACACACTTCAATGGACTTCAGAGACAAGATGTGTAAACACACAGGCTCCATCTGCTATGAGGATGAGAAGGGTCCAGATAGGGCCACAGGGTCTTTTTCCCAATGAACTTCAGAAGCTTCCACTCATGTAACCTGACAGCAAACCTGGCTTCCACCAGAGAAGGCTTAGCGCATGCATTCAGTCAGTCATTAGCGATCTGTGTGCCTCAGAGGAGCCCTGGCTGACCTGGCTGACTGGATGCAAGGTTCTCTGGCCTGCTCCTTACAGCAGGTGTCCCTAAGAAGTGTGAAAGGTGCTAACTCAGGAGAGAGTTATGTGTTGTAAGTCATATGTTGTAGCAGTGTGACACTTCCTTGTTTATATTTTTATGTTTATATATTATATCTCACTAGAGACATATTGGAGTCACCTATATCACACTTGCAGATGGTCCAGCTAAGGCCAGAATGGGTGTTTGTAGGAGCGGACTGAGGAAAACCTCAGGCAACTGTCGTCCTGTCTGGGCATTTGAAATGTTTTGATAGTGCTCATCCAGAATTTTCTTAGGCTCCTGTGTTTTACAGTTCCGCCTTTCAAGTGCCAGAAATTTGAAGATCTCCTCTTCCAAAGTTTGAAGCACAATGCTCCTTGACTATGACTGTGGCTGAAAACCTCTGCAGACCTCCAGCTTCCCCCCTGCACACCACATCCCTGGCCTCCGGTCCCTACCACAGCACTGCTACAGATTCCATGTGTGAGTAAGGTCACCTGAGATTGTCTATTATTGCACCTAACACAATGACCTCTGGCTTATCCATGTTGTTATATGTTGTCTTGGGAGATATATAGTCAGTGAATGCAGGTGGGAGACAAGTGTCTCTTCCACAGTGGGTCTCATTTTCATGGGAAATAACCCAGAGTCAGGACTGCTCAGCTGTCGTCCATACTGGCCACACCACTTCTTACCCCAACACTGTTCCCTTCCTACATTCTCACCAGTACTGTCTTTAGCTGCTTCTTTCATAAATTCATTCTTTATGGTGGGGGAGGGTTGGAGGAGGGGCTCCATATGTAGCCCAGGTTAGCCCAGGCTGGCCTGTAACTTGAAGCAATCCTCCTAATTCATTTCTTCAGTACTGGGTTATCAAGCATGCACCCTCCATTCCTCTCCCCTCCCCCCCATGCAACCCTAGTACTAGCCACTCTAATAGGGTAAGTGTGAGTCTTACCATAGGTTTGATTTGCATTTCCTTGGTGATTAGTGATGTCTGGCATTCATTGGCTATTTGTATGTCTTGTCCTGAGAAATGTCTTTTTTGAGTATCTTGCCTATTTTTAAAGCTTTATTTGTTTATTTTATATATATATATGTGTGAGTGCATACATCTATGTACACCACGTGTGTTCAGTGCCCAAAAAGGCCAGAAGAGTGAAGTCCCTGCATCCAATCTGTGTTACAGATGGTTGGGAGTCACCGTGTGGGTGCTGGGAATTGAACTTGGGTGCAGCAAGTACTCTTAACCAGTGGGTCATCACTCCAGACCCTCTTTTATTCAATTTAAAATCAATCTTTTAGACATTTTCTTTTACCTTTTTACTATTTGGCCGCATGTTTACTGAGCTAGAGGAATTAATGTTGTTGTACACAATACCATCCACATAACCAATACAACCCACATTCAATTGACAAATTTCACAGAAATAGGAAAACACTTCACATGGAGCCCAGAAGACCCCAAAGAGCCAAAGCAATCTTGAGTAAAAGGAACAGAGCTGGAGGCATCACAGAATGAGCTTCAGAATATACCTTGAAATTGCAGTGAGCAGGCAGCATGGTAGACACAATGGGAACCCAGGAACTAGAAGAAAACCATATTCTTACAGCCAGCCCAGTTTCAATCAAGCACAAAGTACACAGCACTGGGTGTGTATGGGGGTAGACATTACCTTGTTATCCAGGTTCATATTACATATCCCCTAGAGTCGCCATACCTGGATAGTGGTGATGTGAGCCTTCCATGAAGAGCTTGGGCCTGGAGGTCTCAGAGGGGCTGGTCCTGTACCTTTCATCACCCACCATCACCATCACAGAATGATGTGGATGAGGCAGTGTCTTCCTTTCTGGAGTCAGGTATGCCAGGAAGTTCTTCACATTTCTGTGTCATTGCTTCTGATCCCACAACACTCCAGAAGGGACAGTTTTTATTGTCACGGTTATTCTTATCTTTTCTTTTTGACAAGTCTTCTAGGGCCACCAAAGCTGGTGGAGTTGTGTGGAGGGTGTCTCAGGGTTTCTGTTGTTGCAACAAAACACAATGCTTGAAAAATAAGTTGGGGAGGAAAGGGTTTATTTAGTAACACTTTCACATTGCTGTTCAAGACCAAGGGAAGCCAGGATAGGTCTCAAATAGGGCAGGATCCTGGAGGCAGGAGCTGATACAGAGGCCATGGAGGGATGCTGCTTACTGGCTTGTTCCCCTGGCTTGCTCAACCTGCTCTCTTATAGAACCCAGGATGGCACCACCATGGGCTGGGCCCTCCCCCATTGATCACTAATTGAGAAAATGCCTTACAGCTGCATCTCCTGGAGACATTTCCTCAGCTGAGGCTCCTTCCTCTCTGATGACTCTAGCGTGTGTCAAGTTGACATAAAATCAGCCAGTGCAGGGAATGGCTGGACCGTAACCCTGGCTAGAGGAGGCTTGAATGTGTTGCATGGTCTTTGAGCTCCATTTTCTGGAGAAACAGGAAGAACTCCCTCATTGCTTGCAAATTGCCAGCCACCCAGGCCTGCAGTGAGCTGAGCGGGGCTCATGGGGACCCAGCAACACACCTGCAGAGGCTTTGTGCTCCTACAATTCACAACCTCCACAGGGAAGGATGAACAGAAAGAAACCAGAGGCTTTCCAAGCAGTGGATTTTAGAAAATACACCCACGGCTGCCACAGAACAAGGCGCTCCTCTGAGGCCTTTGCCGAGCCCCCGGTAGTCTCTGCTCTGGGACAGAGGGGAGGCTCTTCCTGTCTTCTCTCCCTCCATCTGTCTGTCCTTCCTGGGAGTCACAGCCACAGTCACCGGCAAGCTGCCCGTCCCCATTCTAGGAGCTGGAAGGTCTGCAGACCTGGGCTGCTGAAACTCCCAGGGATTCCTGGGAGAACACTGGGGGCCGGCCGGCTCGGGCAGGACTGCAGGCCTGAGCTCTAATCCACAAAGTGCCACAGCCCATGTTTTCCTTCCCATTGTTTTTCTCTAATAATTCACTGTTGGCAGAACCTGGCTGGTACTGACATGCAGCGATTTATTGTCTTTATTTCTTTCCTTAATGCACCGCTTTCTCTCTCCACAGAGCTGTGGATGCACCTGGTGGGAAGGTCTGTCAGCTGGGACTGTGAAGCCCACAGAGTGACACCAGGTGACTTTTGTGGAGATGGGAATTCTCAAGACCACAGGTTTCTGGAACAGGTACTTGTATCAGCTGAGTCCCCAATTACAGACATGGAACCCTCAGCATCCTTTGTCCCAGTCCATCCATCTGGCCAGTGCTCAGGACACAGAGGAGGGGGCATGCCTGAAATGGGGTCTGGTGTTAGCAGCATGTGCTATTCCTGGAGGGCAGAATGGAGACACTCTCCCAGGGTCAGAACAAATCTGAAAGGGGAGAGAGGTCCTCCATTCTCAGAACCAGTGGAGACTTTCTTCACTTCCTTTTTTTGGTGTTTGCTTTTGACAGGGCAGGCACACCTGGACCCTAGAACCCTCTTGCCTCTGCCTGTACAGTGCTGGGATTAGATGTGTCAACCACCAGGCTTGGTTCTGAACTGGTTTCTGGTCCCTGAAGCAGCCTCTGTACAACCAGCCCCTGTCACCACTATGGCATCTTGTAGAAGTTTCCATTCCTGCACAGATAAGGAGGGAAGTGCCCAAGACACCCAAGCCTGCATCCAGGTGGTCTGCTGAACAGCCAGTGATGGACCCTGTCCCCCAACAAGGGTACCTCTAGCACTACTCTTCCTGGGATGAGTTTGAACACCCAGCTCCCTTCCTCCGGGCTTGAAGCTCTGCTGTCCTTAAATTTGAGCATTTTCCCCTTAGGCGATGTTTGTGAGTAAAGTCAGGGGCAGTGGCACCAGCTCTGGGGACCTCACGCCTCCCACTTCCTTCCTAGTCCTTCTATGGGATGTGTTCTAGAAGGTTCTCCCCTGGCCACTAAAGTCACTTCTACCTCAAGTGGAGCAGGTGTGGGGTGGGGGAGGGAGAAGCAAGCACATGTGTGTGGGGAGGGCACAGGTATGGGGCAGCAGGAGCCTCGGAGGGAGGGGCAGTGCCGTGTATTGAGAGGAGGGGTAGGTGGCTTCTGTCTGCCGTCTGTGCCCTCCCTGTCCCTCAGCCCTCCCAGGTTTGCTGGAGCCAAGGCATTGGGCCTCAGCTCTGCTCAGAGGCTGTCTTCTCATACCCCCCCACACACACAGTCATAAGGTAATAATCTTAAACTAATGACTGTGTGTGTGCCTCTGGTCCCCATGAGAAGAGATCAGGACCCAGACACACAGAATGACCATCAAAGGACATGGTGTGGTGGTCTGTAAACCAAGGGACCTCAAACACCCTGCTGAAGCCTTGATTTGGGCTTTCCAACTAAGTCTCCAGAGCCTGAGCTCCATCTGGAAGACCTCACTGTGGTGGCCCTTACAGAATGATGTGGCTGGGTACCTGGGCCCTCCCTGCAATCTCCTTAAGCCTGGTGGCTAACAGCCACACACTGAGAAGTGTCCCCAGCTGAGGGTGTCACTCACCTAAACCTAGTAGAACCCTGCGGGGCTAGGAACTACTTGACCATGTTGGAACTTGCATGGCTACAGGCTAGATCAGAAACAGCTTCCACCTAGGCATCTCAGGCATTAACTCTGAATGCTCTTTTTCTGTCTAAGCCCTGCCACCAGCTAGAAAAATTTCAGGCCACAGATAAGACCACCATGGGCTGTGAAACTCCAAATGGAGTCACCACAGCCACTGAGAAGATGAGGAGGTCTCCTGCTGGGCTGAAGGTGGCTGTCACAGGAGGCCTTGCTAGGACACAGCCTCATAGTACTACCTGGCTCAAATGACAATCTTGCAAAGACATCTACCCAGCGGCGACTGCTTACGTTCTGCCTGACACCTCCCTTGTTATTAATCCCATGGCTGGAGGATTATTATATCAAAAGAAACCTCACTGGCTTCTCACCCTCTTTGGGTCCTCAGCTTCACCATGTGTGTTCTTGTGGAAATCTCTTATTGTCCTTTAGCATGACAAGGCAGTGAATGGCAGATCAACTGCCAGCCCTAGGAGTGACTGCCAACATCATCTCCACTGGGCCTCTAGGCATCAGACAACATCAGTACCAGCGATGTGGGTGCCAGCTTCTGTGGGACCCCAGGCAGGAGCCTTGGGCAGTGCTGTTACCCAGAACCACAGACACCCACCCCACAGTTCAGTAGTGGCCCTGGCCCCTGTCTCTTGGCCGCAGTAAAGCCATTCTCTGCGTGTTGGCCCTGTAGTACTTGCCAACCCCTTCAAGTCTTCAGCTCTCTCACTAAGAGTGAGGTGTCATCACCCCACCCCCACCCCACATTCCTTCAGTGAGCCAGCTTCTTCCATCTAATCCAGCTCACGCTGGCCTCAGCTAACCTACTCTAACCAAGATCCAGAGTCCCGAAGGGACTCGGAATCAACCAGAACACTGCAAAGCAGCTTGACCAACTCAAGGGGCTACAGGCCATTACTTCCTAGTCTGGACACTGGACCCCTATTAATGCCACCAGTTTAAATTCACCCAGTTAGCTGCTCAAATGGAGTGCATGTTAATGACCTTAAGGGGTTGTTTTTAAATGAGCAATTCCCTGTTTTCTTGAGGATATGTGTACAAGTTTTGATCCAAGTGTTCCAGGAGTCTACACCGGCCTCTGTGTGTGTGTGTGTGTGTGTGAGAGAGAGAGAGAGAGAGAGCTAGGAAAGCACTGGGAGAGACGATGCATACCACTGAAAATTGCTCCCCAATAAAACCGACCAAGGGATTTGCAACAGGTATCATGATGTATCTTTAAAATGATATTAAGTACTTAAAAACTCATTGATTTGTATGCCACTGACCTCAAATATACTCTGCAGCCTAGCTGGGAGAAAAAGGAAAAAAAAAAAAAAAAAACCCTACACATCTCATCATCTTAAAATCCCAACCAACTGCTTTCTCTTCCAACTTTTGAATCACCACTCCTCAATTCAAGTGTGGGTTTTCTGAGAATGTCTCGTTGACTTAACTATTTTTCAACCTGGAGGAATAAATTGTCAGTCACATGCTATTTAGAGAACAAAAGCTTCTTCCACGGGAGCGCTGCAGGAGCGCTGGGCGCTGTGGGTGGAACCAACTGCGCCCCTGCCAGACAGGACGAGGGAGCTCCCTGTCCCCTGCGGGCACCAGAACGCCCCCCACTCACCCTCGGCTGATGGGATGGGATGGACCCTCACAGGGCCAGCAAACCCCGAAGCGGGAGGAAACCGAGGGTTAGTGTTTACCCCAAGGGCCCCACGGAGCACCGAAGTCATGGTTCGTTGCACTACAGAACTGCAGACCCGCCAGCCACTCAGGATGCCAACAAAGAAAGGAGGGTGTTCCTCCACGGGAGAGCTGCAGATTTAATCTCAGAGTTGTGAGGGAGCAAGGCTCAGACCGGATTTCAGCGGCTTTAGCATATGCTGCACGCACCCGTGAGGAGCGGGTGCCGCAGCACACGGAGCTTTTCCTGGTGTTTTAATGCATTATGTAAGCACATTTATATAAATGTTTTCCTGGGTTGGATAAATAGTGCTTTTCTGTTTAAATTTAATCTGGGTCCTTGAAAACGAATTTTGTTGATCTTTTTGTGACCCTGGAGATTTATCCTTGATACAAATTTCAAGAGTGAAATGAAACTAGCCCTCAAGGCGGCACCCAGCTGGAGGAAAGCTGCAGGAGGCGGTGGACAGGAGGATAGCCAGGGCTCCTTTGAGATTGTTTGCTGAGCACGTGCTGTGTGCTGCTGCTCTGAGACAGCTACCCACACCCAGCACTTCCTTTCCAGTCTGGGGGGAGCCTGACAATGCCAGGCTATGAGCAGGAAAAAGGACCCGAACAAGAGGAAGGGTGGCAGAGAGACAGTGGAGAGTGGTCATCTTAGACACCAAGGATCTCTGGAGAAAACGCACAGAAGTGATGGTGTGTATCACGCCAGCATCCAGGAGCGGGCTAGACAGAAGAAATGGCATGTGAAAACACAATGAAAGGGCATGCAGGGAATCATAAAGAGGTGTAAACAGGGAAAGGACAAGAGCCCCGTTAAGTCCTGTAGAACCTCCTGGGAGATGGGGGTGCAGGGGGTGCGGGGGGGGGGTTCCCTGAGGAGGCCAGGGGAGTGTTTCTGTCACTTGCTCACAGCTTCTGCAGGACTACCTGGCGAAGATTAAGCAAGAAAGCAGCCTGAGCAGAGAGTAGGTTCTGCAGATGCCTGAGCCCTGGGTTCGCCCGGCTAGGCTGCAGATGCCACCCGAACACAGGACCAGTGGTTTTGTAGGCTGCTTTGCAGTGAGGAGGTGGTGGTCAAGGATAGACCAACAGGTGGGATGATGGCTCTAGTATGGATGGGCTGCAGGTCTTCGAAGAGAAGGGTTGCTTCTTTTGAGTGCAGACAGCACATGCCTAGCCCACACTTAAGCACAAAGTCCAGCAGGAGAGATAATCGCCATTGGAATGTGTTTAGGCTGACCACTTAGAGCAGAGTATCTGTGCCCAAGGACAAGGCCACTGTCACCATGAATGCAGTCAGGAGTTCCAGCTCAGGCTTCAACAGCCCTGTGGGCACCAGTTCTCTCCTGCCTGAGTTGGACTGGGGAAGGTGAGAGTTTTTAACCTCTCAGCCTGTTTCCCATCCTGACATGAGATGCTGGGCTTCACAGGTGGAGGCTAGGGTATATGGACCATGTTCTCCCCAGCTTGTTGATTGCCCTTAAAGCACACCCACTACAGCCACCACCAGCCCGGGGGAGGTGAGCATCCCTAACAAGGTTGGGGTGCTGCAGTTATCCCAGAGTGGGTGAACAGAAGCAAAGGGAGCCCCATGTCAACTGAGGTGAGCACATGCCAGGGCTAGGGAATCCAGCAGAGGACCAAGGCGCAGCAGTCGTGCTGGGGTCAGACGCCTGTTTCAGGTACAGCTGCTAAGCATCGCCTCAGACTCAGATGCCCAGGAGCCACAGGTGATGTCGTGAAGAAAGAGTAGTTCAGGGCCAGCCAGTGCCCCCTTTTTCAAACCTACAACCCTTGCCTGAGGCACACACGCTGCCTCGCTGGGCTGAGCCGGGATGATGAACTCACTGTCTAGGACCCTGCGCCTTTTGCTGGGCTCTGACACGTCTGACCTCAGGTGTCATCTGTACACTGTGGTCACGTGACTTCCCATTGAGAGGCGTGAAACTTCCGGAAATAGGTTCTGAACACTCCTTGGAGTAGGGGCTGAGGGAATAGGCGAATTTCTCAAAGTCACAGAGTGAGCAAAAATGGCAACAGAATATAAGAAGCACAGCTCTGGTTATAAAAGCCTGTTCCAGAAGAGGCCATTAAGCATAAGTCTGTCTTTGGTAGTGACATGAAAATGGGGTTTGAGTAAAAGCCAAGGGGTATAATGAAAAATTAAGTGACCCTGGTCAAGGTATGTCATCCCTATCCTCTCCACTGTACTCTGTTCTTCAAGGTGATCTGATGCTACATAGAAAGAAAGGTATACAGTCTCTTCCTGGAAAGCAAGTTCCTCCCATGACTGATACCAGGCTCAGCCTTTCCCTTTCCCCAACATGAGATGCCTGCTGAAATTCCAACGGGTAAGCTCTGTCCATAGTATGATAGCCCAAAGGACAGCACAAGTGTCTCTCTTAAATTACAATGCCTGCTCCTGCCAAGAAGGTGACCTAAGCTTCACTGCACCCTGCTGCACACAGTCAACTGCACTCTGCTGCATGGCTCTCCCTGCTCTCTGTCCCATGTCTGTCCTGCACTCTGCTCCATGGCTCTCCCTGATTTTAATCTACTGTTTCCACCACTCCGTGATGAAATAGGTTCCTGCTTCTGATGTGGACCAGCCCTGCACTGCTTCCAAGCTGGCTGCTTTTACTGTAGGCCAACTTGGTCTCATCTACAAAACCTGCCCTATGCTGAGGGTGTGCTCAGTTCTGCAGGATGCAGAGTGTACAGACTGAAAATTCCAGACTGCCCTAGAGAAGAGTCATAGGCAATGGCCAAGTTCCTTAGAGCCGATTGCAGGGTGGATCCTCAACCTATTAAATTAGCAAAATTGAAAGAACAGAAGAGACTTCCAGGGTGTGCTAGTCAATGTGGTTTATGCTCCATAACAAATGTGCCTTGAGTTTTGTGGCTTCAGATGGTAGTTCTTTATGGTTGGCTGTGGCAGATCCTGGCCATGGAGGCTTCATCAGTTGAGCATGTGGCTGTAGGAGCATACCTGCGCTTCCCCAGTTAGAGTTTCATTCTGATTTTTTCTTGGTGTATTTCCACACATATGTCATTGAAGAGCAAAGGGTCTGTGGCCACTCTAACTGAGTCGTTATTCTGTGCGGTGATTCCCTATTGGGGCTAGAGTGTCTTTAGGTTCACCAACATGCTGCCCTTGATGACATCTGCTGGAAGATAGATGCTAGGGAAATGATACTCTATGGGGTAAACCTGGCCCTGGAGCCAAGGTGGAATCAGCTGGGAAGGAAGTAAAAGCAGACCAGTGTAAACACTGCAGGAATGAGCCTAAAGAGCTGGATTCTGTGGCCTCTGAAGGCAAATCAAAGATCCAAGCAGAGCACAGCTATTACTTTGGGACATCCCCTATAGTTTAGAGACCTACCTTTGAGGGTGGATTCCAGATCCAGATGGCTTTGAAGCATCTTTGGGAACTCCATAACAGCCATTCAGAACCAAGAGAGACCACCAGCCTGTCTAATAGGACCCTTGTGGGTGGATGGCTGCCCTCTCCCACTTTACTGGTGCCTGAGGCTGCCCTGCCTGCCCATCTGCCTCCAGAAACAGAGCATGGCTCAGTGACCTCCATTGCTCTGAAGTCCCCCTGCCTTAGAACGCATAGATGCCAGCAGACAGGCTGCTCCTGGCAACGAGGCAGATCAAGTGACTCACCTGCACGAGTTATTTTTAAGTGATTTGAAGGCTAGCAAAGGAAGCGCCTGACAGCAGCAGGAATTATTCACCAGCTTAGAGCAGGCCCTGCAGGGCACCAGCAGGCGCCCTGCCTCAGGGACCCTGGAGCTTGCAGAAGGTAGCCATTGGCACTCTAGGGCTCAGGACACTGGTGTATTCCCAAGAAGATGGTAGTCATGCCCTGCCCGACAATTCCATCCCTATTGTTATGCAGGAGGAAGCCCAAGAGTCCCCCAGGAACCTGGGGTCCAGCCTTCCCACTGCCTAGGAATCACAGCCCAGAGCAGACCTCTGTGCCTACTCCCCACATTCTCCATGGCTTGTGTCTATTCCAACTCATGGGCACCTGACCTATCCATTATCCAATTCCTACCCCTGACAATCTTGTTCTTTTCCAAAGCTCACCTCAAAAGTCATGGGGCAGTGCAGCTCTCTCCTGTCTCCAAAGCAAGCTTACTCCTGAAAATACATGAGAAAAGATGGACAAGGAAGCCATTTTGTCACAGCAGCCCAAGTACACACGGGCAAACATGAGGACAAACATGTACAGTCAGGCACACCTCAATCCTGTGAGGCACAACTTTCCCAGTTTGGCCGGTCCTTGGGCCTGCCTCAGATCTCTGTCACCTGTTTTAGGTGAGATCAAGTCCCTCGATCATCTTGGGTTCTAAGTACAGTCTATGCTAACACAAGAATGGGAGATGCTGGTTTTAGATAACACTGTCTAGAAGAAAGTAGCCTTGGACCGGAAAGCAATACAGTTCTC